>PVLD010017354.1:0-42172 GCA_004027595.1 Dinomys branickii | reverse complement strand
CGGCTTAGAAGGACAGTGAGAGGCACTGATACCCGTTAGCAGTCTCTGTGTACTGTGCTCGCCTTGGCTGTTGCTGTTTACCAGCTGCATTTAGGCTCCTGTCACTCCCTCCCTCACTCTGGCCTTCAGGCTAACCCTTGCGTTTCCTGCTCAAGCGCGTGCAGAAATCTGCCCCTCTAGCTACCCGAACGTCTTCCTCTTTCAGAACCGTCACTCCACTTTGGATCCTCTAAGTATTCTAGTTTTTGCACCCAATACATAGACTTTTGGCTTCTGCAAAGATAGACTGATTCTTTATCTTTTTGCATAGCACTCAGGGAAGCTTGGGAACTTGCCTACCGCACGTAATCACTAAGAACAATGCTTGACATTCCGATGTGCGTGGCTGTCAGTCATCTGAACTCCGGAAGCTCTTCATGGACCGGTTTGGCTCCTTTGACCTCCCATTCTCCCCCGATGAGGGGTTGTTTACAGGGCTGCGTGTTTGACGTCTTGTGAGTGGTTTGTCATACTTTCTATGCCTGTTTGCTGTGTCTTACTAGTTTCAAGTTTTGTTTTCTGGTTTTCACTTCATAGGCTCTGCTGCCTCCCCTTCTTCTGGCACTTACCTTGTGAACTCTCGGCAATAAATTGCTAAGGGGAGCGAATCCCTTTCTGTGTTTGCCTTCCAAGACCTCTCATTTTAAAAGCATAGTTTTCCAATATTAACTTGCTTTCAATAGTTATCCATACAAACCTCACCTCCGTAAAAGTTTTCCTTTAAAAAAACCTATTATACTACATGAATAGTTTTCTAAATTATTGGATAAAAGTTTAAATTACCAGAAGTTGCATCATTGTGTGTTATTATTTGAAGATTGTTTGCCTTCTATAATATGAAGCTATTCTCGGAGGAATCTGATTAGAATAGAAACCAGATGTGTTTTCCGACTAGACTCAAGAAAAAGGACAAACAAAGAAAATTACTGTAAGAATTGACTGAGTGACTAAGGAGGTTTCTAAAATCCTGCAGCAAGGGTATGGTAGGAAAAACTCTTTAGGTGCGTCTGCGTGTGTAGGGGTGTGTATGTGACGCGGGGAGGGCAGGGCCGGGGGGGAGACACATGGGCAAGTGAGAAACATGAAAAGAGCGAAGCTGAAAAAAGGAGGCAGAAAGGCGAGGAGGAACTAAGGACAGAAGCACAGAAAGAGCTCTCAGCCTTTGTAAGTGTTTAGTGTCACCAAGGAAATGGCATAATTCAGTTTTGCCTAGGAAATCAAGGGAGTGAAGAAACAAAAATCAGGGCCTCTCAGTCGAGAAGAAATAAAGTGCAAGTGAGATAAAGACTTGGAAAGAAATAAAAGACTATTTTGCGTGTAAAATATGGTATGTTCTAGACACGGTGAAAGAACCCCGGGATTTTACGTATCCTCTCCCTTCTCGTTCGCTCTTCTTTGAGGGATAAGAAGAACAATGTATTTGATACTGGTTTATATTTGATCTTTCAGAAGTGCGGCGCACTTATTACCACAGCCTGTCAGGACCCCAAGAGGAGTGACGTGGAAGAGGCAGGTGGAGGAAGGGAGGCTCCTGACAAATCATCCCATCACTGCTTGCCAATTCTCCTTCAAGCCAAACACTGAGAGGCAGGAAAACCTAGGTTTACTGGCTCTGGCTTTATCCGTCCAAGGCAAAAGTAATAGTAAATCTCATCTTTTTTTTTTAAATGTGGAATCAAACTCAGTGCTTGCCAGGCAGGTGCCATGGCACTAAGCTGTATCTCCAGCCCTAAATATTGTCTTTTTAAATCTTTTGTTGTTGTTTTTTGCAGGCAACGTTTTGTGATGTAGCCCAGGGGCTGGGCTTGAACTTGCAGTCCTCCTGCCTCAACTTCCTGAATTCTGGAATTACAAGTGTGAGCTAACGGGCCCGATAGCATTCACACTTAACAGAATTTAAAATATAGTGAAACTTCATATATTAGGATTCATTAATTTAGAATTTAGTCCACTCAAATTGAATATAGACTGAGACTTGTCTTCTTGCTCTGCACTTTTCCAAGAGTGCATGAAGAAGAACAGGATACATCAGATGCCATAGGGAATTTAAAGATCTTTAAGAGGGAGAGCAGTTTTGAAACATCTTTTAGTGTTTTCATACCTGCCTTTGCAGATGGTAGACAGGTGGATAAGCTAATCCCATGTCTTTGGAGGTTAATGTACTTGGTACTAACAAGTGACTTTTCTTTAAAAGAGGCTATAATTTTGGATTTTTACTAACTCAGTAACTTTATAAACTTATGATACAATGTTTCTAAAACCCAAGCTATTTTAGCTAGGAAATAGAAGCTGTAATGATGGATAGCCAAAAATATTCTATTAGAAAGAGAGAAGTCAGTCTTCTTTCATTGTCTTCTGAAGCCTATTAAATGACTAAACTGACTTTCTAAATCTTTGTTTGCTAAGTTAATCAATTTTTCCTGGCATTCAACGCTCAATCTTTTATTTTTTGTCATATTCTTTTGGTTGTGCTGTACATTATGTTTTCATACCAATATGACTCTAACATGTTTCTTTACTAACATATTTCCATCTATAGAAAGTTTAATAACTATGAAATCTCTTTATGATGAAATCAAAGAGTAAGACTGTTTAGGTTTTTGCAATAAGGTCCCACAACACACTTTGGTTTTTGATATATTATCTGTGTTTTGATACTGGTTTTTGATATACTATCTGTGTTTTGATACTATGTTTTGATATATTATCTGTTTGATACTCATATTCTTGTTGTCAGAGATATTAGAAAAATGAAGGAGGATCACCTCTAGCATTTTAATTACAATACCTAGTTAATACTGCACAGGACAATTTTTCCTTTGGCACCAGACACCCTTACAACAAGATTCTGTTTGTACTTCTGCAGCAGCAAGCAGAAACATGGAAATGACACCTAGGATTTGGAGGCAGATTTATTTACCTTGATGGACACAGATCGGGATCACTCCCAGAATATCAGGCCCTGATCTCTGCTGGCCTAGGGCTTCTATGGGATAAGTAAGCAGGAAGTACAGAGGCGGAATAGCTTGTCCATTGGGGGTTGGTTTATATCATGTGCTCACAGTGACCAGTCACTTCTAGGAGACAGAAGGAACTACAACTGGAACAGGAACTGTTACCTGGGCAACTAACAGACTAAAGTACACTCACTGGGGGAGCTTTTCTGCTACACTTCCACACTTTGATTGATTGTCAAGATACTTCCTGGTTCTCCTTTCAAAGGACTCAGAGGTCTGGACCCCTGCAATCTAGGAGAGTTGAGCTTTGGGTGACAGAGTTCCTCTCACCCAGTCTTTCCACTTGGCTTGTGTCCCCTCCAGCACTGGTTCTTGCCCAGCTTTTCTTAGACTCTACCATGTACCTGCCACCCATTTCCACCTCCCCTGCCACAGTCTGAGATGTCATCCTCTCCAATCTGGACCTGACCATGGCCTCCTCACTGGTCTCACTTTATTCCTGAGCATCTCCTAAATCACGTACCATGAGGTTTTCAGCATGGCCACCTTACTCACTGATTCAAGCCTGTCATACTTAGGACCAAATCCCAAGCCCATACCACTGACATCAAAGCTCCCTCTGAATTAGTGTCACCTCCCAACCTTTTCACTGTTCACTGTACTCCAGTTACGCCATCTTTCCAGAGAACAATATGCACATTTTCACCTCGCACTTTTTGTTCCCCGTGTTACATTTTCTAGAATGTACTACCTCCTCTTTTGATTTTTTTCTTATATTTCAGGTCTCAGTTTAAATGTCACCTCCTAAGGCTTTCTGTGATCAGGTTTTAATAATCTCTTTCCTGTTATTTGCTGCCACAATAATGTATTTATTGCTCCTGAAATATCATCAGAATTATTTTTGTTTGTTTATCATCTGCTTTCTCCTCCATAATTTAAGCTCCATCAGGTCAGGGACTTTGCTCAGCCCCTTGAACAATGTGTCTGTCATTGTATCGCACATTAGTGTAGCTGTGTCATACTGTGCGTCATCTGAGCACACAGTAGGTGTTAGTGTGAAGTGATCAGCTAGGATAACAGAACAATAGGACCAAAGATTTTATTGCTTCATTGAAAACTCAAAAAAAAAAGAAAAAAGAAAAAGAAAGAAAACTCAAAATATAAACTTGCAAAGGATATAGCTGATGGTTGCTTTCACTAGTCTTGAGTACCCTACCCAGACTGAATACAGAAGAAAAAAGAAGGGCAGACAGAACAAGGGAGAGCAGGTGGCCAAGGAGAAAAACTTTGTGAGAAGGATTTCTCCTCTGTGAGGCCCTTTCTCTAGAGAAGTGGCCATGGCCATCGCTTCTCGGCCTTTTGGCTAAGATCAAGTGTCTAGAGAAGTGGCCATGTTGGGGTGACTCTTCACCCCAAACTAACGAGAGAGCTTAGCATTTGGGGGATACTGAGCATTGCACAAGACATTGGGAATAGCATGCGTATATCAGACAGAGTTTTCTTCAGGAAAAATGGGTGAGGGTGTCCATCAAAAACTGGACAACTGAAATGAACAGACACTTCTCAAAATTGCAACTGTGCTTTAGAAGTCAAAAAGACCAGTAGGTACATGAAAAAATTTTCAGTATCTATGGCCGTTAGAGAAATGTAAGTCAAAACAGTAGAGATTCCATCTTATTCCAGAAGGAATGTCTATTATTAAGAACTCAAAAACAACAAATACTGGCAAGGTTGTGGGAGTAAAGGAACCCTTTGTTGGTGGGAATGTAAATTAGTGTGGCCATTATGGAAATCAGTATGGAAATTCCTCAAAAAACTAAAACTGGACATTTCATTTCGCCTAGCTACAACTCTTCTGGGTATCTTCTAGGAAGCGTTAAAAACATCATGTTACAGTGATGCATGCATACCCAGGTTTATAGCAGTCTAGTTCACATTAGCTAACCCATCAACAGACGAATTAATAAAGAAAAATGTGGTACATATACACACTCTAGTACTATTTTTGTCATAAAGAAAGATAAATTTCTCTGTAGGAAAATGGATATACCCCGAGACTGTAATGCTAAGTGAAATCAATCAGACACAGGTTAAATATTGCATGGTTTGTCTTATGAGAAAACCAAAATACACATAATATAACAAGAAAATAAAAGGTAGATGATACAGAGATGGACTTTTTTTGAGACAGGGTCTTACTGTGTGGCCCAGGCTGGCCTGAAACTCGTGGCACAGAGATGGGAGGGGGCCTGGGGATGGTGGGACAGGAGGGAGGACAGAGGGAAGTGAAGAGGGTTGAGTTGCGGCGTGTGTACGTACCAATCCCCTGTGACAAGTGTACTTATTGCTACTGCAACACATAATAGTAATAAAATCAGGAAAATGGGAACACAATGAACGCATCTGAGTGGAGAAATAGCCTAAGCGTAACTGTGCTTTAGAAAGTTAATCTGACCACAGCATTTAGAGTGGACTGGAAATGAGATGTGCAAAGGTCTGTGAGGATAATGTTAACGTAGGCAGCAACGACGAGCTGACGTGCAGCGTGACCGCAGCATGACGGTGATAACTGGCAGGAGCGAGCAAGCGTGGGAGAAGCTGTAGTGGTGGAAATGATAATTTTTGGGAATGGCTAGCAGAATAAGAAGGACACATTATGTCTGAGTTAATATTAAATGCTATTGAGAAAAAAGTTTGAGTAATGATTGAAGATCCCAGGGCGACTCAGCCTGAAGTCTCCAGTTTGCCACGACTGCACCTTTTACCAGGCAGCAGCTTCCCATGGCTCTGTCTTGTTGGAGAGGGGCAAGGCCTTCCTGTTGCTCTTCTGGGCTTTTTGGCTGGGGTGGGAATTCAACTGACAGGAGGAAAAAAACATTTTAATTCTCTACTTATGCTCAGGAATCGCACCAAATACGAGAGAGCAAGAAAAGGCAGACCGTTGGCACTTACATAGTGCCCTCAGTTATTGACAGGAGCAGAGGCTTGGGCTCAGGCTGGGCTTGTGGGGATATGGGCTGGGGGAGGGGAGGGGCAGAGGCGGAGGGCGCAGACAACACTCTGTCCGGCTGTCGGCTGTCGTGGTGCCTTCCCAGCTCCTCTTACGTTGATAAGATTGTCAGGAGGTGACTCATGGCATTTGGGGGCCTTTTGAAGGAGCACTCACCCAAGAGGCAGCCTCTTCTTGCACCCACCATCCCACTGAGTGCCCCCAGCATCACTGTAACATGGTGTCCTTAATGCTTTCTAGGCGATACCCGAAGAGTTGTAACTGGGTGAAATGAAATGTCCAATTTTAGTTTTTTGAGCGATCTCCATACTGATTTCCATAATGGCCGTGCTAGTTTACATTCCCAGTGTCGGATTTGGAGTGGCATTTCCTCAACTCCCCAACCTTTATAGACTCAAGAAGGTGCGCTCTCTAATTGAAATCTTCTACACTATTAGAATTATCTCCATTCTGCCTTTTCCTTCCACTTTAAAAAAAGTTCCTCTGGTGCTGAAAAGCCACGTTTTGAAACTAATGAACTAATAATTAAACCAATTTTGTTACTGAGACATTGACATTTATGAAACATTTAAAAATTGCGTTCATTAATTTCACGCCTCATTTTGTTGCCTGGGCTATGTAGATAGTTAGTTAATGGAACCAAGGGATGACAATATAAAGCAAAGTAATGTAATAACCCTTATTGTGCAGGATCTTTGGGGTGTAGATAGTTAGTTAATGGAACCAAGGGATGACAATATAAAGCAAAATAATGTAATAACCCTTATTGTGCAGGGTCTTTGGGGTGTAGATAGTTAGTTAATGGAACCAAGGAATGACAATTTAAAGCAAATAATGTAATAACCCTCATTGTGCAGGGTCTTTGGGATGTACATAGTTAGATGGTTAATGGAACCAAGGAATGACAATTTAAAGCAAATAATGTAATAACCCTCATTGTGCAGGGTCTTTGGGATGGTGTCCTAGTGGTGAATTTTCTTCTTTCAAACACTTTTCAGTGTTAGCCTGGGAAGAGGCTGTCAAATCAGCCCCATTCTGTAGGGCTGAATCGAGGAGACCAGTTCTTCCCTAAGGGTCATGACAGTCAAGGAGGCTTTCTGTCTGTGGAAATTCACAGATGAGAACAGCACAGCAGACCTATGCCCTCCAACTAGAAATCTTGTTCCAGGTCTCAAATGGGACCATAATTTAGTAAATACGTAATTTAATTTGAAGAACTTTAAATTTAGCCTATCAGGTACCTTTAAAAATATAATAGTAAATGAACCATTTTTTATAAACTCAGGTATGCAAAGAACCAAGTAACATTTGTAGATGGTGATATTTATATTAGCTGAGTCATCAGCACACCACAGTTTTGAGCATCTGACTCAGACTTTGCATCTTATATACAGTTAGTTTTTAAATGTTAGGGCCTTATGCCCAGGGCAAGCACGGTGTTTACATACTTGAGGGTTTACATGGACCACAGGCTTGCTCAATGACTTTTGTGATTTTACTCCAAAGCTTAAACCACTGTCTTTGACTGGGTCCACCAGGTTTGGAAAGACACATCTCTACTCCAGGCTCCTAAGTCCCTTGAAAAAAACTCACATCCCTTTGCATGCCCCTGCCCACCTCTTCAGCCTCACTGATCTCGCACCACTCTCTACACTGGTGTTGGCTTCTTCTGGTTTGTGGGACCCAAGATCTTTGCCACCTGCCCTCCTAACCCGCTCCTTGCCACCCCCAGATCTCCCTGTTTATGTTTGTTCTCTCTCTGGAATGCATACTTTGAAAGGGCAGAGATCACTTCCAGAATAATCACCATTGTATCTCAGAAAGGCAAACACAACATCTGGAAGCAAGTAGCTTTTTGATAAATATTTGTCAGATGGATGAATCCAGGAGTAGGGAAGACTGGTTGTATGGAATGCACCGGAGTTGGGCTGGATTTATGGAAGAGTACTGACAGGAGGTGGGACAAGGGTAGTTCCACGGTGTGAGGACAACTTCGGGAATGTGTGGGAATAAATCCAGGACCACAGTTTCAGATGTAAGGAATAACATTTACCTTTACATTTATAAATATAAATCAACCTAGCTCCAACTTTAAGAATTCCACTCTCCCAGGTTGGAGGAAAACTTAACCTCAGTTATCCCTGAGTTGCCCTTTTCTGCTTCAAGAGGGACTAGGTTTTGAGGGTTTTATGTAGGGCCAAAGCAAGGGCCTTTGGCCACAGGGCCCTCTGCTCGCCCTGGGTACTACTGGGATATTCACTGACTATTTGTATGGTTCCTTCAGCTTTGGGTTCCCTGATGTCCCAGACTTCTTTTAAAGCCTGAGAAACCTTTACAAGGGATGCCATGGGCTTGCCTGTTTAGACACGAGACAGTCACTATCTGAGGCTGTGTTTCACAGTGCTGCCAAACGTGAAGAAGCTTGCTTCCTCAAATTTGGGACCCACAGGCTTTTCTGGGTACCCAAGTTCGTGGGACTCCGCTTTCATTGTGCTGCTTCTCAAAGCACTTGCATGCTTCTGGTATTTTTAGGGCACCAAGAATAACCTTTTGAAATAGATTCAGGTTTCCCCAAGTCAGAAGCACGTATGCATGACGGCCCCTCCACCTCGCTCCTTGCTATTCCAATTACTTGGCTATCTTTTCGACAATTCCAGCAACAGAAAAAAATAAGATGGATGAGTATAATTTAGTATTTCATAAACTTACTCTGCTAATGGGAATTAAGTTCTGACCTGGACGAAGGCAGAGAGTGCAGTGATGGCCATTTCACTCTTCTGCTGAGCAAATTAACGTGGCTTGGAGTACAGTTTGAACTTGCGATATAGTTTGAGCTTCCTAGTATGGCCACAGGGCCCTCATCTGTCTTTACAGCCCCTCCATGCCTCATTGCCCCACTTCTTCCTAGTGGGGACACACTGGTATTTTGCTGTCGGGAAGAACACGCTCTCCTCTAACACGGGTTTTGTGCACTCACGGGCCCTTCACCGGGCTCACGCACACGCGTGCTTCCACTGCATCTCTGCTGGCAGTTCCGCGCCCTGGTATAGACATTCATACTCTGCCTTTTCTTTATAGTGTTACATGTGGTGGCTGATAAGTCACAGGCAGCCAGCCCCCCTCGTGGGAAAACTTTAACTCTCAGTATTTCTCTCCTTCCCTCCCTGTTCCAGTTCCGTTCCCCTCGGCCACAAAAGCCAAACCCACCCTCATCTGCTTTGGCAGGACTCTGACGAACAGCTCACCTCGGTCAGGGTGTTCTGGCCCAACTCACCCTGCTCGGACCGTTCTGACCCATGGACAGCACCCCCATCACCCCCACCACCCCCACTCGGGCTATTCTGGCCGATTGACACCCACTCCGAAAAAGAGTTTAAAAGCCCACGCTTTGCTCAGCTTGCTGCCGCCTTGGTCTGCTAGGCAGCCTGCTACCCCCCTGGGCTGCCCCCCCCACCCCCATAAAGACTGCTCTCATGTCAGAAGGTCTGGTCTGGTTCCGTGCAGGTCTCGGCTTCTATCAGTGGCCACCTTGTCTCACAAGAAGAGACACGCCAGGCTAAGTACAATCAAGCTGCATTTTTCCTGACGTTACGAAATCCCCGAGGTCCGACGACACGCTGCTGAGCAATGGGTGCTCTGGTGCTCTGCTCTGCAAGTGGGATTAAGACACCAGCACCGAGCGTGGCCTCCACGGCTATGTGGGCCCAAATTTTTGACCCAGACGATGCACGTCTGGAAACTGATCTGAGAGCTGTATTTGCACACTGTAAAATTACATGTTTATGGCTTTACTCACCATAGCATTTTTTTCCCAATGGAAAAACACTGGAAAGTTAAATGCTGCCCAGTGGGGCCACTTATTTGTTTTCGTTGTCTGTTTTCTTTTTTATGCCCTTTCCAGCCCCTCTCTTCGCCCCCCTCCACCTCTTAGTCCCTCTCTCTTTTGCAGCTGTTCTGTCTCCTTGTGTCCTATCATCAGTCTTTCGTTTTGCTCTTTAGTTTATTTATACCTTGGGTTCTGTGTGTAAGAAAAACCCTTCAGTATTTAAGCTCATGTGCTGATTTATTTCACTTAAGACCCTGGCTTTTAGCTGCATGCATTTTCCTAAAAAAAAAGAATCAAATTTATCTTCTTCACGGCAGAGTAGTACTTCACTGTACATTTTATTTCTTTCATTTTGCTCTTTACCTTATCATACTTTGGTTTTCTCTTATGAGAGGAAGCATATGGTATTGAAGTTTGTGTGCTTGGTTTACTTCACTTAGCAAATAAACTGACATGCAGACTGATTCACATGGCATACCACATTTCGTATAAAGAGGAGTTAAGTAAAAAACCACAATCCCATATGTTCTCCACTTACATGTATAAGCATAAACAAACTGTAAATATGTACAAGAAACTAATAACAACGGTTTTTATATTTGGAGAAAGGATAGAAACTGGGGTGATGGGAAACACAGCAGGCTATAAAGAAATAAAAGTATTTAATGATGTTCCCTTCTATTGGTTACATTACACATAATTATAAATGAGGCAAAGTTTTAATTGTTGAAACAAATTCATTAAATAGATTATCATTTCTAATTTATTTAATCATGAAATAAAGGATACAATGGAAGTTATTTAAGCAAAATTAGGTGGTAAATTAATATACGAACAGACATTCACTGAAATAAACTCTGTATTCTATACCCAAATCAAACAGGACAAATATCAGGCCTTGCTTCTTGTTGAAGAACTGCAGGTGCTTTTACTTTCAAAAGACACTTTAAAAGCCAATTTTTAGGAATAGATGCAAGAATCTTTTGTTTTACATATTTAAACTGACAAGAGGAAGGTGTTTCCAGGTAAGTTAACTCAGTCTAGAAACAATAAAAGAAAGACAATCCTTCACAGTACTCTGTGTCCAGTCAATTGAAATATATAATAAATGAAAATAGGAGCAATAAATGATTGTCAATGGATAATTTTTTAAAAATGAGGGCTACCCCATCTGCACATAACTAAAGCTTTTAGATCTTGGAAAGTTCCTCTAAAAGCGTAAGAACTCAGGTGAATGCAGATGAGCCTCTTCATTACAGCTGTGGCACTAGTGAAACAGATCATAGGTCTGCTTGGAATTAATTATTCTCCAATAAGGAAACTGATGAAGTATTTAAACTACTTATAGAGCTGCTTTGAGACTAATGCATTCACTAACGTTACTTGGATCCTAGTTCCAAATCACTGAATATAGTGCCGTCTAATACACTCCAATGTGTTTAGGTCACAACTGGATTCTTCTTTCCGTTTTACAGGTAATTCCATATAGTAGGTACTCAGAAGGCACTAACTACTCTTTTCTAGCAAACTGTTCATTTCTTTTATGAAAGTCCTCAGCATTTCATTAACAAATATTAACTTCTAATCTGTTGATTTCTTTGTTCGAAATCCAGCGTCAGTGAGGAAGAGTCAGATTCAGTCACTCTTGAACATATATGTACATTGTGAACCAACTGTTAACACCTTCCATTTCTGTAGAAGGAATATCCAAGCTTAGGAATTTGGGCCCTGTTCATTACTGCTGCCTCCAAAACTAACGAGGTGTAGTTCAGAACACAGTGATGTCTTATTTTCTTTCCTCCTTCTAGAGGAGTGATAGACTATCGTGAGGCATCTTGTTTTGTAGTCAGCTGCTTCCACAATTATGAAGAGCCCATTCGCATCTGCTTTAAAAGCTTAACACTTTCAGTATTTCATAAATAAAAAATAAAATAGGGTACATGAAAATATTCTGTGCCCTTGACTCAGGTCCTTAAACACAGACATAAAGGGGAATCACAGACTGTAATCCAACCAACTGGGCTCAGTTCCCTTTTTCTATTTGGTGTAGATCACCACCTGGTGGCAAAGTAGTGTATTTTAAGTGCAGAATGTGTGTGTGTGTGTGTGTGTGTGTGTGTGTGTGTGTGTGTGTGTAGGCTACACAACATGGGACGGAGGATTTTAATATATATTCCGAAATACTTATTTAGATTGATGATACGTATTTCTATACTGACTAATAGAACATTTGAATACTACCATATATATATCCTAATACAGGAAGTGGAGAATAACATTTTGGGAAATAAAACAGCTTCATCTTATTTATGCTAGCTATAGATCTTACCATTCCACCCCCAAGTTACTATGTATTTATCATGTTATAGTTCTTAGTGAGGCAAAAGCCAAGCACTGATAAGCAAGGTGAAACCTTTTTTTTCATTTCTCCTTTTTAATTATAATAATGTCTAAAATGATGTGTGCTCATCCTTGCCGGTCATGGGGTATAGAATTCTGAGATTTTAAAGCACCATCGGGTAATGGAGACTAACACACTAATTTTACAAATGTAGCAGCAGCTAGGAGTTAGGAGCATCAAGGGACTTGTTCAAGGTCATGCTGGCTGTCAGTGGCCAGACTCAAGAAACAAGGGTTTCTCATTTTCTGCCTGAGAACATAAAAGTTATACTCATGCAATGGCAGATTATCTCTGTGTGGGAATATATGGCCTTAACTCACTAAGGCAATGCTTTAGGACACCAACATGAGAGTTAATGCATGTTAACTTCGTTTTGATATTTTGAGCACAGAAGAGTACGGTAATGGAAGAAATACATGTATCATAAAGCTATGGAAAAGATTTTCTAAGCAATAAACCTCATATATTTATATGTATGTATATTTCCAAGGAGGTGTTTTTGGAGTTCATACAACTACTGTGCTGTAAAGAAGGTCTAAAAATTCCCTTTCCCTTTCTCACTGGCTCAGAGTCAGGATTTGTTTCTACAAAGTAGAGACACCCTTGTGGATTTAAGCATAAACTATGTTCGGAGCTCCCTCTCATGACCACTGAATATTATACAAGCCTCCTTTCATTCTCGTTGTTGTATTCGACTAACAGCTCACTGGTTAAGTTTTAATTGCTTCCAATGAGGTCAGCAAAGGTATTTATCGAAAAGCCCTGAATAAAAGGCTCCACACACACACACACAAGCACACATGCGCTCACACACAGAGAGAAAATCCTCTTGCCTGTTGATTTATGGAAACAATTATGATTCTGCTGGAGAATTTCTCAGCTGAGAAATAGTTTGTAGCTACAGTAGAGAGGCTCAAGTTGCACATGCAGACAACAGACATGGAATTCTTGTGTATCCAGCTGTTATAAACAGAACAAGTAAGTTACTGTTATTTGTCTTTAAAAGCAATGTTGAATGTTTTTTAAAGTTATCTCTTTCTCTGGTGATGGTACTGAGGGGGAAAGGAGTTACCAGATTTTTGAGCCATGTAAATATCTATAGTAATTATGCTGTAGAACGTACATAAAGAGAAGTTTGAAGTTTTCTAGTGTAATTCTGACATTTAACTTGAAAAATGTGGGCTGTTCAGGAGAAAATAATTGCTTAACCACAAATGTAAAAGCATACCATAAAAAATCTAGGGAAAGCATCTGTACTTTGTTGGTAGTAATTGTAGAACTTGATTTAAATCAACAGCTCTAAGTATGGGATGTTTCTTACAGAGTAGCAACTGGAGCAAATGGTGTGGTCATGTTCTGATTTCTCTGCACTAATGTAAAACTTTTATAAATCTACATAAAGAGTGGCAAAGATGTTGACATCCTCTGTGAAAGCTGCTTTGAGTGTGTCTTCAAAGTATAAACTGTATTTGTTACAATGCTATTTACCCATGAAATTTATACATACATTTTTTACCTTCCTCTCTTCCTCCCTCCCCATTCTTAATCTCTCATTGCAAGCAGAAGTCAAGTAGCAAACAGTGCCGCAGCAACTGAGCTTATTACAACCTGCTTTTTATAAGGATACATCAACACAGAGATATTTGAGGAGGAATCCTGTATGTTTACCAGAAGCTAAAAGGTTAAGTGTACCCATCTGGAAAGAGCAAGGACTCTTTCTTAAGTCAACCTACAGTTCACAGACAGGAAAAGGTCAATGACCCAGGAGTAGCAGTCAACTCAAGACTGAGTTTTCATTATGGTATTCATGGACCCCTGGAGCACTACACTATAATGCACAAATGGGTACTGACATGGATCCTGCCGACCTTGCTCTACAGACCATGCTTTCTTGCTGTCTGTTTGGTGGGCACTCTAGCATTAGCTTGCAGTGACATGGCCCCAGAGCAGATGGCTACCAATGCAAACTGCTCTAGCCCTGAGCGACACACACGGAGCTACGACTACATGGAAGGAGGGGACATAAGAGTGAGAAGACTTTTCTGTCGCACACAGTGGTATCTGAGGATTGACAAGCGAGGCAAAGTCAAAGGGACCCAAGAGATGAAGAATAACTACAGTAAGTATAGTCTTTTTTTTTTTTCTTCAAGCATTGAACAATTTGTTAAAGGATCAATTTTCAGATGACATGCTTTCTCAGTTTCCTGTATTTATGGAAAAAACCTAACTGTAGTCTCACCTTCTAATTTTTCAAAATTGAGATTGTTAAACTGTGTTCCTAAAAGTTTCTCTTGGAACAGGACAAATCTACTAAGCTTGTACTTCAGAGTGGTAATGTCAGTCAATTGGGGAATATACATTCCATGTCCTAAGCTCCAAACACTTCTATGCAAAATGGAAATAATATTCACACTGAATGTGACTTTTTTCCTCTAGGGAAACTCATTAGTAGCTCTTTTATAGTTCTGAGTAAAGCTCATCAAAACTACCAAGCACTAGTCTGAGGAACAGGGAATTTATTTATTGGTTTAGTTTGCTTTGAAAGATTATTTCCATGGTGCAAAAGACATTCTGTGTTCAAAAACTGAACTCTTGTTCAGCTGTGGATCGTCACAGAACAGAAGGGAATCCATGGTATGCTGATCTGTTTGTGTCATAGTGAGCTGGTAGTAGATTGTTTATCTACCTACCTAGACAGAAAAACAGATTTTTTCTAACATTTTCTTTATCTGAATCTTCTGTCATATAAGATCTATATTGTTTTAAGAGAAATAAATGTGAAGAAATAAAAGGGAGCTGGAATAGATGGTTAATTTCACAATTTTCAATTGAAACCCTTGTATTTTCCCCCAGGAACTAGTTGTTCTTTTCATGTTAAAATATTAGGGCTTGAGTTTTTATTCAATGGTTATGATTAATAACCAACTTCAATAGTAGTATTAAGTTCAGTGGTGTAAAATATACACCTCAACATTTACCTTGAGGCTTAAAAAATCCCCAACTGAAGATGAATTTTGTTTGCATTATTAGCACATGGGCAATGTCACTGTTACACATTTTATAATCTGTGTCAAAGTCAATTGAAAAGGAGGCACGGAGGGGCGGGTGGAGTGTGCGCGCCAGTGCCAGGCTGACAGTAATCACTCACACATTTGGTTTGCCTATTTATTAAAGGGCCCTTAGGCTTCTAACTAAACAACCAATAAATGTGAATTTTGAGGAATTATGTTGCCAATATGAAAATCAGTGAAACTTCTTTTTAACCATAACTGATACAGACAGTTAAGGCAATTCTGATGCTGTCTGTTATGGCTTATTATTATTATTATTGCAATTAACTAGGGTGTTGTATTAGCACAAGAAGATTTTTCTGACTACCCTGAAGTTTAGTTAAGCAAAGGACTATTTGAAGGGAGTTTTGTGACTATCTACTACTACTACTACATGCAATAACATTTGGTTTATAATCAGTTTATTTAAAAATTACTAAGATTTATCACAGGTAATGAAATCTGGTAGAAAGGCCAGAAGCCAGGTGGAGATTGAACAGTTTCTTGGCTTTCCAGTCTACAATCTGTAAAACATAGCTCATACAGTGTATTCTATCCTGAACCACAGACTATATTACACAAATGGAAAGAAGCCCAAGTGTCTACTACCCAATGACCCACAGTGAATGAATGAATGAGAGCAAATATTATCTCAGTAAGATACTCAAATTGCAGTAATAAGGTTAGAAAACCTAAATTGTAGAATTCTTTCATGTGCTAATTGCTCTTGAATGCTTTTATCGCACAATAAAAAACAAAAAAAGATGTAAAATTTAGTAAAAGGAATAATATGTGTGACTATTTGGTATGAAAAATATTTATAACTGGAACATATTCACATGTAAATTTTATTTTGTCTGTTCTAAAATTTCCTAAAACCATAAAACTCTGGCATTTTTGCACATGCACAAAATGCTGAAATGATTTTATAGTTTGAAACACAGTTTAGTGCTTACTTTCAGTAACCATAAGTTGCCATCAGTTCAGTAATCATAAATGATAACCTTGAGTAACCTTCAGACAATTTGGTACATTTCTCAAGTACTAATTTTACAGTAAAAAGAAAACAGAAAACCGTTCTCTATTATTATAAGTTAGAATGTCACACTACCAATGTATTAAGAAGACATGGCGTAGTTATGTAAATAATGTTCATGTATAAGCCTTTTCATTTTACATATATATATATATATATATATATATACTGTACTTTCTTGATACGTAAATTTTCCTAGATGGAGAAAGCCTTTATCAGAATCCTTTAGAGTAACCCCAAAGTGTTGTCAAGTTGTGCTGCTATCCTGTTGAAAAAGGAGCTAGTTAAAAAAGAAAAACGAAAAGAAAAAGAAGCCAGTAAGGGTTTCTCAAAGTTAAAAAGAGGCTAAGGCACTTTTTTGTTCACAGCAAATCCTAAGATACAGAAGAAAATGCTTTGATGAAGAATACATTGTGGGAAACTAGAAGAAAATTCTCATAAGTCTTTCCTATTGCTCAGGAGCAAGAGCAGCCTTACTCATTTTAAGAATGAGCGTTCATACACAAACATGCAAATTAACAGGTGTTTCCTATTGTAAAATGCTAGCTAGGTCCATCACTGCTCTCAGTTGCCATAAGAAGCCCCTGTCCGTCCTCACACCTGTCTTTGAACAACAGGGAAGAAGATCTGAGGGTGTTAATGGAACTTCACCAACAGGAACACAGCTCTCACGTAGGAATGTGGATTTTTTTTGGGCGGGTGATGCTGGGGCTTGGACCCGAGGCACTGTGCATGCTGTGGAAGCACTCTACCATTGAGCCAAACTCTCAGATCCTAGAAATGTGGTTTGAAGGTACTGGAAAACACGGATTGGCATCAGCAGGAGAAGTGAAAGATCTGAGTGTATAGTTCCTGGAAAAGCAGAACCTGACGCCTAGGTCTTTCACTTCTGCTAATGCCAGGTGTTGAGCTGGGAGAGGCGGGTGGGCGGCAGAGAGGGGGAATGGAGAGGGGTGGGGAGCTGAGTGGGGCCGCTCAGGGCTTATGTTTAGGGAATTTGAAAACTTACATCAGCTACCCTGGAGTGTGAAGGTCTCACTTAATTTCGGTCTTGCAAAGATATTTTAAGGGTAGCTTAAAATGAACAAATTGCAGAAAGAGTGCTCTGAAGAACTCAGCAGGAATAAGACTTGTAGATATGTAAGCAAGAACTAGTTATGCAGATGGGGGAATTCATAAGAGGTGAAGAGAGGCTGGAGCGTATTTCCGAGTCCTGAAGGACTAGAAGCTACTACCAGAGAACTGGCCCCAAGGGATTGCACAGAACTTTTACCTGGGTGGCAGGAAGCTTCTCCTCCCTCCTTGCTCCTTCTGGGGGCTCCACATTCAGCTTCAGGTTAGGTTTCTAAGCAAACTGGAGCCAAAGCTTAGCTAACTACAAGTATAATCAAAGCATAAAACGCTCCTCCAACACGGGCACTCAAAGGGAAACGGAGGAGCATGCTGGGAACATCACAAGGGGACTGGGAATGAATGGGCAGCACTGACTTCTGCTGTCAGGGCTCTGCCCTGGGGACAAGGCCAGAGCGTGAACCGAGACCATCACTGGATCAGGCAGCCCCTGGGCAGACAGACAGAGGCCATCACTCCACACCTGACAAAAATATACCCTGCCTCGAAGCTGGGCGCTGAGGTGCCGAGTGAGAGATGGCAGCAGCGTGCTGGGCACTGGGCAGCTCCCCTGAGGGACGGATGTAGAGTAGAGAATCACTCCTTCCAGATAATCGTCTTATGGTGGGGATCCAGTTAGTAAAAAGTTGTGTTCTTCTCAACAATAGTTAACATCACTTATCTTTTTAAGAAGATATCCTTACTTGTCACAAACCATTTATCCAAAGAAAGCGTGTCTTTCTGGGGTGTCCTTGAGGGTCATTAATTCTGCAGGAAGAAAAGGGTGAGCCGTTCTGAAAATTGGCCAAGGATTTGGCAATCTTCTCTCTGCGTTGCTAGACTGTGATGGGACATGGCCTAACAATTGGCAAAAAGCAAATAAACACAGCGTTGTTGGATTTGACTTAGGCTACAAAACATTCAGCAGCTCAGCTGTCAACAGCTCTTTGGACAGTCTCCTGCTCAGTGATGATCTCTACTGGTAGCTCTCAAGCACAGGCACCACCTCTGAGTACGGAGAGGGTAAATGTGTTTATGTGCCGGAGAGTTCTTAGCAAGTTGTTTAAAAGACCTCACATTATCAAAATAAAAACCACAACACAGAGACAGCGGTGGCGGGCTTTAATGAAGGTGAGGAGGGACGCAGCTATTGAGCTCAGTGGGCCGGATCTGTGAAACGAAGTCCTAGGCATCACCGGGAAGGTGGAGTCTCACAAAGCTGGGGCCCAGAAGTCCCTTAAATAGCTTGTCACTGCTTTCAGCTGCAGGGGTGAACGGATCACTGGAGAGCATGTTTAGGAATATTAGCTGTTCTTTGCAAACTCTGAAATTAAGGGTTATTTTAAATTTTATGATTGTTCTCCTTTTGGGGGCTATGACAAGTGACTGGCACTTACTAAATGCTATTAACTTCCACAGGTGTGATTCTTTTCATCATCTGAGCTGAACATTTCTGTACCACTGTCCCATTTCTATGTCATTCCTGAGCTTCTGATCATGCATGTCCCTTCAGCCTGCAGTTTTAGAGCATTTAGAGGCCCAAGTGAGCCCAAGGGATTGCAAAGATGAAACAGCCTTTTCTAGATCTTTAAAATTTCCTAACCGTGGTTAAATGCTGTAATCAGCTGGGGACTTTTAAAAACTATTAATGCCAGGCCCCACCCACAAAGATTCTCTTTAAATTTATCTGGAGTGTGGTCTTGGCATCAGGAATTTTCAAAGCTCCCTGGATAATTCTGACATCCTGTAAAGGCTGGGAACTGCTGGCTGAAGGGGATGGAATTAGATTATTGAGGGAAACACAGCTCAATAAATTAGAACCTCCTAAAGCTGAGGGGACCCAGGACTCAGTATTCTTGAAAGTTCTCCACTGGTTCTAAGGTGCAGCTAAGGCTGCAAACCACTGTCTGGGGGTGCAAGCATTCTAATTCGGCCTGAGCCCCACCCCCAAAATCCTAGGATTGTTCTGGCGCACTTAGAGCACTTCAGAGTCTCCTTGCACCCTGGAGGATTTTGATATAGGCTCGAGGAGGATCCTGAATTATTCCCTGCAGGAGCTATGGGTCCACGCACCCTCTCTGACAAAGGTTTGCAGTCTCAGCATTTGGTGAGCCGGCCTAGAAGCACACGTGATGACAGCTCTGTAGCCACTGTAGATGCAGGTGGCTCCAGTGAATGACATTGTTGCAGGGAGGAGTAGGTCCCAGGCCACAGTCTCACAGTGACAAGCAAGTCTGAACCTTTTCTGACACTTTCAAATGGTGCCATGCAGAGGACTGGAGTGCAGGCATCGCTGACAACTTCCTTGGAGAACTCCTATGGACCCAGATGTCCCCAGATTAGGCACCTCCTTCTTACAGGCACCCCATCAAATTCCAGGGCAGAGGGAGACACAAGCTTCAAGCTAGGAATCCCAGTGGGAAGAGATTCACGGGTCTAGAAGGTTTATCCTTCCCAGTGACAGAATGAAGCCACAGGTTTGACGGGGTGCCAGATGACAGCAAGGAAAAGCTTGCTTTACTTTCTTTTGCATCAATAATTAACGGTAGCATGATAACCCCCCTAACATTACTATGGAATACAACATTTTCCCACATCTAAATTTCAACAATAGGCATACAGAATAAAAGGCAGAGAACCTTCCCACTCTCAAAACAGGTTGAAAATGAAAGCTCTGCGCCTTTCCCATGGTTTGAAAAGTCATGTTAAAAATCCCTGCACGTTGACTTCTGTCTTGAGCAAGTTTCAAATCTGTATTTGAGATTATACCTGGACCTCGCTTAAGTAGAGAAGCTACATCAAGTTCACTCAGAGGTGCCCCTGAGGTCCCCTTGCTGTGTGCATGGAATGGGTTTGGGTATGGTGGGGAAAGAGAGAGGAGAATGACCCAGTACCTATGCCCAGGGGAACCTTGTGTTTTAGAAACATGTCATGAGATTGATGGATTTTACTCTCCGTAAACTTAAAGTATGAAGGAGTCTCGTAAGATATAGATAACTAACCTTTTTGATGCACTTAATGGATGGGGATAAGAAAATAGAAGGAGAAATTATCCAATTAAAAAGCAACGCTATAGTGCTGAAGGCTGTTTTTAACTAGAAACTGTGGTAATCACGTAGAAAGGGATTCAAATGATAATAGATTATCGTAGCATTGAACCAAGAGGATTGAATCCGTTCATTTTGTGCCTAAAACTAAGCTTTTCTTTATTAGAACTATTCTGAAATTGAATTTATTTTTATGATTAATGTAATGCAAGAGAAATGAGGCATACTTCAACATCTTAAATACCATATTTTCATGTTTTATTGTAATATTTTCCATGTGACTCTCTCGCTCTCGCTGTACTGTGGGTTGAACCTAGGGCCTCAACACTGAGCAGTTAGCAGTCTTTTTGAAATATTTTTTGTTTTGGCACAAGGTCTTGCTAAATCACCCAGGCAGGACTCGGACTCATTTTCTTCCTGCCTCAGCCTAGCAGAGTGCTAAAATTACAGGCGTGTACCACCACACCCAGCTCCCATTTTATCTATTTGGATTTGAGGTGTCATTGTGAATAATTTTGAAAGATTTGAGACCCAAGTCAGAATCAGTTCAGCCCGCACGTTTATCCTAAGGCTATATTTCCACACTGTGTTTCTCAGAACGCCAATGTCCCCTGAGATATTAGCGGTGTTCCCTGAAGCACAACTTGTGTGACTAATTGATTGGGAAATATTAGGTTAAGTGAAGTTGAATGAGTCTTTTATGACAGAATTTCTGTGAGTCTATACTACACTAAAGTGAATTGCAAAACTCTGGAGAAAGAAGACACATGGTTTTCCAAATTTAACGTGAAACTTCTTTTGCTCCCTCATTCCACTCCCAGCCTTTGGCTTGGGTGAAATATTTAAATTTCAATAAACTGCAGTGTAAGAGCTATTGTTTTGGGTTCCATCTGTGATGTAATCAAGAACTAAACCAAATTGCCACTTGTGGTTTGATACAAATAAGAAGGCTATAACATTTACCTGAACCAATTTTTTTAAGAATGACATGAGCCAAGTAGTTATGCCAAAGTTAGGAGCTTATACATGAATTTGTACTGTTAGGGTGGTATTTCAGGCTGAAAATCAGAGATATCCAGTGGGATTTAAGAACAATTTAAAGGTCCTTCTCCCTACTGAGTTTTGAGAAGCTATATAGGGCCAGTATCCTAATATGAAATGATACCCAATTTGAGCAACCTATAAACTGACCAAAAACACCTCCCATCTGGCAGCACGGTGGAAAAACATCTTATCACATGTACTCTGAGTGATAAACTTTATTTTACTTTTCAAAAAAAAGTTGCTGGAACAAAGGTGGTAGTTTTTTCAATCGAGCCGATAAGGAATACATTTCCACTTAGCGGCTAAAGGCTATTTCGAAACTTAGCATACCCTGAAGGGAGGGATGTAAATTTTTATTTGACATCCTGAGAAGGTCATTCACTTGAGATTCTCAGTAGAGATGGGATTGTCCCTGTCTTCTGCGCCCGCAGCATCACTGCCCACGCAGAGCCCGTCCGCTTTGTCTGTGGCTCCTTCTGTTTGTGCTCGGCACTACCGTGGGAAAGAGAAGTGCCCCCCAAGCCCTGCTTTATCTCCCAGTGGTGGGGGTGCAGCCCTTGGCCCAGTGGGCGAGGTGGAAGGGTTCGTTCGCGCAGTCAGTATATTTCTCCTTTAATTTGTTTGACACTTAAACTTACTTATAAATAACAGTGCTAAATGATTGTGAAAATGTAATGCAGGTGAGAATGAAAAACCTTGCTGAAATAAAGACAAATGCATCTCACTGCCCTCTTATTCTCTATCACAGAAAAAGAAAGGGAGAGGGAGAGGGGAAAGCAGAGAGGCAGACAGAGTCAGAGGCGGAGACACTGAGAAAACTGGCCTCCGGAACAAAGCGTTTCATGTCTTTCTAGGCAGCTTCAGGGACTTGGGAAAGTAGCTTTATGGTGGGACGTAGTTTATAAGCAGGCACAGAGCCCACTAGTGATACTGGCAAGGGGACTGGCAGAGAAGGGCGAAGGCCTGTCCTGGAGAAGGTTGGTCCTCAGTATCCGCTCTTATTCTTACTGCACCGTCACCTAATCCGCGCTTATCTAAAACTAGGACAAAGTAATTCATAGTCCATGTTGGCTTAAGGGGAGTCTCTACACGGAAAGGAAACTTCTGTCTCTAAGAACGAAAAGAGCTGTGGTGGAACAGAGGCACCAGACTGGTCAGCTTTAGGTAAGAGGCTGCCTAGTAGTGAGAAGAATCCTGGACTTGGTGGGGAGGGAACGGCATACCTACAGCGGGGAGACAGCTAGTTAGTGCCTCTGCTCTGCATTTGTCCTGAGGCCGGCACCTGATGCTCGGGGCAGTTTTGGTGTGTTACGGTCACGTCCATGTCTCCAGCCGGACTTGGGACCACAGGCCTGGCGCATGCCGAAACAGCTCTCGCGAGGAGGTCACCTGGGACCTGCCACGTGGTGGATGGTACCTTCCTGTTTGCTGAGTCATTAAGGCATCACACAGAACTTTGATCTCTTTTTATTTTCATTCTTTGATGATTCAATAAATAGTCATTAATGACTCCCTTTGCTTGACAGTTGTGGACAAATCCATAATCTGTGTTTCTAGAGAATTAATGGTTTATTTGGGGGTCAGAGGGCCACGTGTGGAGCACACTGGAGGTTGCCTGGGCCCATATGAACAACAGAAGTCAAATATATTATCCGGAGGGGAAATGCTTCTCACAGATGCTTGTGAGCAAAGCGTGAGATTGTGCAGGGATTTAACATCTTCCAGGGTATCAATCCAAGCAAACATTACTTGCCCACATTTCAAAAAGTATGAGAATATTTACTTTTTAATTAATTTTTAGGTTTTGATATATTTATTTAAATAAAACTTTCTTCAACTAATTCTCTAAAAAACACAAACTGAGAATTTCTTCCCTACTACATATACCCTCAGCATGGCACAGGGAGGCATCACTGAAAAAGAGGTCACCCATCTTTCAAAGTTTTATATGATGTCTTTTCTTTTTCTTTCTTTCTTTCTTTTTTTTTTTGAGACAGAGTTTTTCTCTGTAATTCAGGCTGGCCTTGAACTCACCATGTACCCAGACTACCTTGAACTTGTGGCAGTCCTCCTGCCTCAGCTTCCTGCATTCTGGGGATTATGAGCGTGGCCACCACATCGGGCTCTGATGTCTTTTCTTTTACAGTGTAATTTTTTTGAATGCATAGTTCAAATTCTGCTGGTTGGAATAGTATAGAGGTTTTTGGGTAACTGCACATTTTTCTCTTTTCAGTGCCTTTTTGATCTTTGATTATCAGGATAACCTGCTAAAATGACTTTTTATAAACAGTGTAAATGCTACATTATCATTATGGAGGTTTCTGCTTCCATGATAGTTCCTCATAAATGAGAGAAATAATTGTTTTCAGGCATTTGTTTAGCATTTAAGGAGGGAATGAGGAAGTTGCCTGCCGTATTCTTTAGGATAGGATACACTTTTAGTCCCAGGCACTGTGTTGCGTCACCTTTCTCCACTGTGTGACCAGAGCAGGCTGTAGCAGGGCTCTGCACACAGCTTCACCCCCAGTAATCCATGAGGCTGGCAAAGAAGAGAGGTGACTTACCACTGGGTGAGACTACTGAGGTGCCTCTGCACCTGAGAAATTAGGCTCACAAACAGTGGGTTATAAAATAACAATGCATGTGCTTTGGGCTTGAAAAGATTCTGGCCAAATTTGGTCTTCAAATATTCCCTTAACTGGCTTGAAGCTGATCAGATATTGAATAAAAATACATCCTGAAGGAGACAAACATAAATCTGTATCCTGGTTATTAGATTGTATTTAAAATGCATGACTGGTAAAAGCACTATTTAATAGTTTATCAGGTATTCACATTGGTGTTACCAATAAAATTACTGCAATGCGTAGAAATAAATTTTGTTATAGTTATCATAGCTCTTCTAATTTGATCTCTGCAAAACTGTACAGCACAGAATTTATGTTTAATTGATTAAATATAAGTATATAACTAAATTCAACCCTTAAAAATACATTGGCCAATATTGAAACTTGTAAGGAATATTTTATCCCATTATAATTATTTCTCAAAACACCTCCTGAGATTAAATTGCAATCATATCATTACTTCATTTCACAGAAGGAAGAAAAAGCTTTCATTAAATTGGCCAGCTTAGAAGAGTTTCTGGTGTATAAACTCTGGTTTTAAAATTATACATAGTTGTGTTTTGCCTTCTATTTAGGTGTTGTTCATTTTAAATAAGAAAGACTGGTGTTTAAAACTTGCTGATGATTCAACTGACCAAATAAAAACGCTTTGTGCACAACAACCAGTTGTTTTCTGAAAAACATCTGAGTGGCTACTTAACTTACAAAAAACAGATATTGAATAATGGGTCTGATAAAGTTGCTGTGTGACTGACATCACTGTATATTAAAAAGCAAGAAGCTCATACACAGAATACAGGTTTGAGCCACCCAGTTCACTTTATAGCTAGGACAAGTCACTGGGACATTTTGAAGTGGGAAGAGGAAGGATTCTTAGGTATTATCTTTTCCACAATGAAAACACAGGTTATTAGTATTGTTTCAAGAGAACAATAAATGTGAGCGTTGTCTCCACGCCCGGGGCAGAGATAACCCTTTTATGTACACTTTTAGTCTTCACAGAACACAAAGAAGGGCTGGCAGATAGATGTTCCTTTTGGAGGGGGAAACTGACTCAGAGTTAAGTGACCTGCTCTAGGTCACACCATTAGTAGTTCTCGGAGATGGGGTGTGAATCCAAGCAGGCTTAACTTCAGGATGGAGTTCTGGTCATCACTGCATATGACATTATACCCATCACTGGTATTACTAAGATGTCACACATGTATTAATTTATGTTGTGGGTGGGATAATTTGCAGCTAAGAGGTATGAACAGATAAATTTTTCTTCTCTATAACATGGCCTAATGACTACTTGGCTTTGTGTTTCATTAAATAAATGCTTTATTCTAATTTTCTTTTTATAAAACATCTCCATCAGTCTTCTCCTGAGTTGGCCTAGCAAATTTCAGTTTATTTTGCTTACAAATTGCTAAAGAAATGGCAGAAGTTATTTTCGTGTATTTTAAACACATTTCTCACATTCACTAAAAATACTGACACTTCTGTTCTTTAGTAAGTGTCTGCATAATTGTCATAAAACGCATATGTTTGTACAACCTAATTTCAGGGAATCAATCCATCCATTTTAGGAGCACACCCAGAGAGTTTCCTTCCATAAAGATAGCCGAACACAAATGGCACAAAAGCAAACACAAATAAACAGTGGAGAGTTTGTTCTAACCAGAAACTTCTGAGGAATATGCTGAATAGTTTCCTGGCAAATTGGCTCTTTCTTTTGTCCCTGACTATTATGTTCTCAATTTATTTCTAATCCTCTGAGGACTCTGCCTAACGAAAAGTAAGAGGCAAAGTGCAGGAGACAAAAGCAATGAGTTAACACAAACACACTCTAACTGGACTTCTGTTTTAAGATTTAAAAAAATGTAATTCTGGGGAAATCATAGTGTAGCTCTGTTCCTCAGTGCTTTTCTGAAAACCAGACATGTGTTATTTATGACCTGATTGATCTTAGGCTCTTCTTGTATCTTAAAACTATGGTAGGCTTGGATTCTGAACATAGCAGAGGTTCTTTTCACAATTAGAACCTAGGAGTAGCTCTCTGGTATCGTCTGGCTTCAGCCTCTCGGAGGTGACCCTGCAGCTGTCAGTCAGGGGTGTCATCTCCTCAGATGTGGCTGGGGGTGAAGGGTCTGCCTGTAGTTCCTCTCACAGCTGTTGGTGAGCCTCAGCAGAAGCGATGATTTGCTTGCTTTTAGCACACTCATGGCTGTATACATGTAACAAAGACAACTTAGCTCTAGTGTTGTAGAACTGGAAGGAACACAGGAGGTCATTTTGTCCAGAGAGCCTGACATGAAGTTTGTAGGTGGAACTTAGGGAAATTGGTAAGGAAAAACTGTACAGAACACACTGGGGAGGGAATTCAGAACTTTCATCAGGTTCCCAAAGTGTTCGCATTTCCTAAAAAGGGTTTCGAAGGCACTGATATAGTTCATCCTGCTTAGTCTAACTGGTGAGGAAAATGAGCTTCCAAGCAAAAGATAATCTTCAAAGGCTTGTTATGAATGAATAGCGGTGGTGGTTTGCACCAGAGCTGAAGTTGTCTGGTTTTTACTCCAGCATTCTTTTAGTTCAATCCACTGTGTGTGCAGAATACAGTGTTATTATGGTTTGTAAAACCAAAAGCCTCTCTGGTTTTCTCCTATTTGTTCACTCTTGCCATTTGGATCATTTCTCCATTACTCCTGCAAGTGTTAAGAAGTGAATTATCATGTGTAAGTACAGTCATGTGCTACAAAGCAACGTGCTGGTCAAGGGAGACCTCACAGGTGAGGGCGGTCCCACAAGATGACAGTGGAACTGAAAACCTCTGTGAGCAGGTGATACGAGGCCGTCCTGTGTGTGTGAGGGGATGCTGGTGTAAACACACCCACAGCACTCCTGCCAGGTAAAGGCCCGGCTCACGTACCCACTGGAGGCAGAGTAGCCATGCTGGGCAGTGATGACAGACAACTATGCTATGGTGCACGTACTTCCTGGGCCGGGCGGTTCTTCTCACTGTGGTGAGAGCATGTTCCTTACACGTGCAGCAGAACCTTCTTGGGAAGAAGTACACCATGCTGCGGGCAGCAGCCTCATACACACTGTGCATACTTCTTTCCTGGGCTGCACCTGGGTCACAGTGAGTGGTTGCCCCGTTCCACTCACCCAGGTCACTGTGAGTGTCTGCATAGGCACCCTGTGACGCCCACACGCAACAAAACTGCCCACAACACACTTTTCAGGATTCATCGTGCTGGGCGATGCATGAGTTAGAGAGCCTTAAGGGATGGAAGGAGATTGATCAATCCACAGTGTTCACAGTGTGAAAACTCAGGAGAAAAGATCAGAGACAGATTATAATCTACCACCTATAATGTAAACCCACATACTTAACTGAAACTGTGAACATACAAAATGTGGGTTGTCCCAGTAGGCATGTAAAGTTCACTAAAATAAGCATCTTGGTGCACAGTCATGCAAAATAAAAATGAGTTGAAGGACCACATTAGTATTTTTTAAACAACAGATGAGGGAATAGGAAACACCTCTTTATTTAGTGTTAACTATTTGCCAGGCATGGTGCTGGATGACTTATATGATTTATCTCATCTAATTCCATCTCATAGATGAGGAATATGTGGCTCAAAGAATTTGATGACCAATATCTTGGGGTTAGTAAGTGACAAAATCAGGATTTTAGCTTAGAGGTCTAAAAAAAATTTAAAAGCCAATGCATTTTCCTTTCAATCTGTACATAAATCTAATATTTCGGGGGTTATTGCTGAGCTATTATTAAATACTCAATTATTAAATACATTTTGGCATTTTGAATTTCCTGTCAATGTAACGTTGCTTATAAACGGGTCCAGCCTCAGAGAGCCGGCCTTGCTATCAGGTATTCTGCAATCAGAGATTCATATATCTTTTTGCTTATTTGCTTTGTCTTCCTTTATTTTTTAAAAGTAAAAGAACGAAAACATTAACAAAGAGACACAAAGTAGCACAAGAACAGTACAATCAAAACTGAATTACAGACTGGGTGACAGGGAATTAACAATGGTTGTTGTATTACATACTGGTACCTTCAAAGTGTATGCTCAGGAAAACACATAGACATACAGGATTGATCAAACAACTACTCATTAACTGTTCCTTACAATAAAGCGACACAAGTCAGTAGTACAACCATGTTAGCCATCCTGCATATACATACACACATACATCATTATCCCTTCATCCTTTTCTCCTCCCCTCCTCCCATTTGTTCTTCACTGTTGAGCAGTTTCCTTTCAACCTCCTCATTTATAGTCCCACTTTCAGGCTCTTACACTAGTGTTACAATACGTTGCTTGCACATGCACATCTGATTTATTTCACTTATGAGTATGGTCTCTAATTGTGGCCATTTGCCTATAGAAGCCTCAAGTTTGTCTTTCTTTATAGCTGAGTAATGTTCCATCATATAAGAATGCCACAGCTTTTTTATCCAGTCCTCTGTGGAAGTTGCACTCCTCCTGCCTCAGCCTCCTCAGTGGCTAGGATTACAGGAATGTGCCACTCTGCTTGGCTGTAATTCTTATTCCTAGCAGCAGTATTGGTGGTGGCAGCAGGCTTTGTGTGGAGTTTAAAAAATATATCTCTTTGAATTCTTGTACATTAAATACATGTCTAACGGCATACGGAAGGCAGCGGGGAGGCAGCTGCACTTTCACCGTACGTTTGTGTTTGTTTTTATCATTACCGTAGTACACAGATATTTCAGTCCATTGCATGCACCCGATTTTCTGTCTAGGGCTTCTTGACCCGGCATAGAGTGTACAGTAGGAAACAATAAGCATTTGTGCAATTGAATTAAGCAGAAAAGAACAAAACTGGGTAAATAAAGCCATCGTAAGGCTTCCCTTAACTTGTCATTATTTGAATGGCCCCACTTTGCTCTTTGTTTTGCTTTCTGCTGCATATTAATGGAGAGATCCTGTTAGAATCTCGTCATTCTTTTCCCCGAAGCGATAAACATCCATACCTGTCCGTGTGTGTAGGCTGCCACTGTAACAAGTACATGGATTCTGTGCTAGGAGCCCTTTCTTACTGGGTGTATTCATCCTCCAGGCCCCAAGCTGAGTCCCACTGGCCCGCGTCAGTCTACCCCTCTATACTGCCTGAGAGGGTAAAACATGGAAACCACAAAATGGCACACAAACACAAAACATTCTCTTCTCCTTTTCCTCCCAGGGTGTTGCACTCTCCCGCACTTTCAGGTCTTCCCACTTATGTCAGCTCTCCCCCAAGCCTCCTCCTCCCTCCTGCCTTTCTTACCCTTCCCTTCCCTCCTCGGCTATAAGCTGTTGTAAACAGCTGTTAGGTGCTGTACACAACACCTGGTGCTTCGCATAGTTACCCACTAACCCAGTTTCAAAGAAACCAGTAGCCTAGCTACCTAAGCACTGAATAATAGCAGCAGCAACAACTCCAAACCTGCTCTAATGTGTTGCCATTTATACAAGACGCTTCAAATGCCCAGCTCTTCGCCTTTTGATTTTGTAAGATGATCTCCTATTTGAGCTTCTGCATATGACATATCCCTGCCCAGTTCTTGCCATTCATCAATTTCACGCTGCCTGCACCACTCAACAGGTTGGTTAGGGAAAAGAGAGACTGGAAGTGGCAGAGATAAACAGGAAAGGATGCTAGAAATTGTGTGAAGGCAGTAATAATTTTTACCTCAAACCCTGATGTCTGGCATCCCTAGCAGAACAGTTCTTGGTACACTTCAGTGCTTAAAAATTCTGAAAGTTATTAATAAGTTCCACTGAAACAAGGGAGAATTTATGAAAGTTGAAAACGCACTTCTGTATGAACCTAAGGAGATGCAAGGGGCAGAGCGGAACAATCGGGAAGCACAAGCTTCAGGGAAAGGTGCGTTTGCACGTGGAGGGGTTGGCTCAAGGGGTTTTGGTGGAGGGCAGAGCCCTGACCCGTTAGACAGGAGGGTGCAGGAGGCACGGAGCGGCAGGGCAGGAGCCAGGGGGCGCCATGCTGCGTGGGGAAGGTGGTGCGTAGAAAGAGCTGACACAGAGCTGGTCACAGATAAAACGCTGAGCACACACTGTGACTGCATACCATGAGGGGAGGATGGGAGGACAAAACAGGGCAAATGGGAGACGAAGGAAGGATGTTAGGAAATAACTGGAGAGAAATATGAGCAGGCAGGAACAGACATACCCAGACACACCAAGGAAGCGGGCGGGGGAGGAGGGTAAGAGGCCGAGGGCTGTGCTCCAGGCCCTGAAGTCCAGAGACTCGGACAGGTCTGACCAGATGCACTGGGGAAGGGAAGTGTGCGACTTCATTCTGAATAAATGGACTAGGATCCCACTAATCACCCCCTGAGTGCTGGAGGAAATCATACTGCAGGTCACGTAGGCAAGCCTGGTCCTTCACCGATGTGAGGCCTTCCAGAGAGGACCCTAACAATTATTTATGTAGACAAAGTGCTATTATGGAGCCCAACACCCTGCTGTGATAATCTTGTACTGTATTATTTTTTCTGAGTTTTAAAACTGATCCATAATAATTGTACATATTTATGAGACGGACACAGGTGATAAGTCAAAATAGACGTGTGATGGATAATGATCAAATCAGGGTACTTAGTATTTCCATCTCCTTCAGTATTTACCATTTCTTTGTGCTAGGAACCTCTGAAATCTTCTCTCCAGTTCTTCATAAAATACATAGTAAATTATCGTAAACTAGTCACCCAGCCATGCTATCAAATACTAGAACTTGCTTCCTCTTGTCTAGCTGTACATTGGTGTCTGCTATCCGTCCATCTTCCTCCTTCCTATCTTCTTCTTAGTGACCACTACACTACTCTGTACTCTATGAATACAGTCTATGTTTTTAGCCTCCATTTATATTGTCTGTGTCTGGATTGCTTCACTTAATGTAATGCTCTCCGGTGCCACCTATGTTGTTACAAATGACAGGTCTCCAAGCTTTTTATGACTATGTAATACTCCATTGCATATAAACCACATGTTCTTTATCCCCTTATCTCTTGATGGACTCCTTGGCTGAGTGCGTGTGTTCGCTGCTGTGCATGGTGCTGCAGTGAACGTGGGTGTGCAGGTCTCTCTTTGATGTCATTAATTCATTTTTCTTGGTTATATGTCCAGAAGTGGGAGAACTGGCTCATGAGGTAGCTCTAGTTTTACTTTTATGAGGAACTTCTACAGGGTTATTTCTCTTGACAATTGTAAGAATTTGAGAATAGTAGCTCAGTAATTCTTTGTATGCTCCTGGGAAAATATTCTTGTAAATACATTTGAGCTCTTGTGATGTTACTAAGTTAAGCCAAGTTTACAAAGCTAGGTAGTGATAAAATCAGGTTTGAAATGTAGATTTCTAGATATGTAGATGTACATTAAAAAGATTTAAGGAAACAACATGGCAATTAGCAAAGAAACTATGCTAAAGCAAGAGCTTCTTAGTGTCCATGTGATTAAAGAAATCCACTGCTTGTCATGTTTAAAATAAATGCTCTCTTTTGTGATATATTTATCTGGGGCAAATTTTCTAGTGATAAATTTATACAAGTTGATAGATTTCCAAGCAAGTACACTTATTTTTGAAGAAACAGATTCAGATAAAACATGCATTCTGATCCAGTAATTTAGGAGGCCAAGGTAGGAGGATCACAAGTTTTAGCTCTCCTGGGGAATTTAGCGACTTTTGGAGACCCTGTCTCAGATAAATGAAAGAAAGAAAGAAGGAAAGAAAGAAAGAAAGAAAGAAAGAAAGAAAGAAAGAAAGAAAGAATAAAAAGGGGGCTGAGGACATTGCTCAGTATAAAGACACTGGGTTCAATCCCCAGTACTGCAAAGAAGAAACAAAACCAAACCCAAAAATACTCTGTTCAGGAAAACTTAATTTTTTTAAAATGTAGAATAAGTTCATCCTCATTACTATTGACTCCAAAATACTTAAACTAACTGTTCACCAGTACGATGTAGAGAACATTAAACTCAAGACTTACAAACCTGGAATAAGTTGCTTAAACAGTTGTTTTCCCTTTTGCTTTTCCTGCAGATAAGTATCTATGGCAGAGGTAGAATGTTCAGGTTTTTGTCCTTTAGGGACCTAACTTCTGCTTTCAGCCACAAAGGACCCCCCTCCCCAGGCTGCTGCAGAGTCCCTAACACAACTGATGAACGAGTTTGAGCTTCCAGGAACAGAGATAGGGGCGATTCGTTATGCTCTTATTTGGCGCCTACCAGGGTGAACAGAGGCGGTGTCAAAGAGCCCTTTCATCAGGGACTGGCCCTTTCGTCCCCAGTCCTTGGCTTGCCGCCTTCCATCTCTTCCGCTCCCCCACCTCTTCTGTCTCTCTCTCCACCCGCTTCCTCCTCTGTCTCCTCTTTCCTGCTTCCGCTGCTTTCCTCTCTTCTCCTCACCCTTTCTTTTCTGCTCTCTTCTTTCCATGTAGCTCTTTGGTCTCCATTTCCTGCCTTAGCTACAGCATAGGACTGAACATACAAATACTAACTGTTGATTGAAGCAGTGGAGTGTATCCCCTCTACTTGAATTAAAAAGTGCAACTAAAGCAATTTGTATGTCTCACCATAAAAACCTTAACTTACAATAATTATCAAAGTACACAGGAAAATGATTCAAAATAAATATACTAAATTGCAGTAATAATTTGTTTTGGTTATTCTCTTCACTTTTTCTACTGGTGTTTTCCAAATATTACTTGACGCACATATAGTAATTTGATGAGGAACATATATGCACATAGTTATCCGTGTATTATAAACCATGTTGCCTTTAACATGCATGACTTTCCTTTTCACGTTTTAGTCAGACTATAATGGGGCGAGAAAGGTTTCCCCAAGCACTCAGTAGTCTAAACAACCCAGGGCGGATTCCTGCTGGAACTGCGTAAAGCTTAAGGAGAAGGGAACCGCTACAAGCCTCAGCCTTCCCACCCTTCACGGTGCTCACGGTGGGCGCTGTCTCACAGCTCGGGAAGTCCCTGTATTGTAGCCGGTCTTTCCCCTCACAGTCTTTTTTTCTGCACATGAATAGTACTGATTTGCCATTAATAAAATTCTTTTGTGAAAGAAATAATGCAGTCTTTTCTGCCTGCATTCATATTGTTGGCAATCGCGTCTGGTCGCTCACGTGGCTAAACACCACCAATTTATGTCTTTCGCGTAGACCTGTGGTCTGAGTTCCTGTCAGTTCTTACCGTATCACTGCAGTCACCTCCAGAACGAGTAATGCGGAGGCTAGAGAGCCCTCTCACGTCTATCTTATGGGAGCAAGGGTGTGACTGTCTGTTTGTTAGGGGTGACACCCGGCCTCGAAGCAGTTTGAGACCTTCACTGTCCTGGGCCCCTGGGGGAGGGGCCCTTTCTGTCTTTTTACAGAAACCAGAAACACGGCATCACATTTCCAATATATGCTAATATACAGGCCTAGATGTATGGGAACTCTTCTGTCTGGAAGGTACAGAAATAAGCAATTCACATAGGACATCAAATTTAATTTTAAAAATAACCCAATGATATAGGCATTATTATTTTCTCTTTTACAAATCAGGAAATAGAGGCTCAGAAGTCTTAGATAACTTTGACTAGACCTAATATCTGAATAACTGCTTAAAAGCCAGTGTGTACTAACTTAGCAGTTCTCTTAAGTAATGAAAGTGTGATATGAGGGTGTTAGAAGCACTAGGTGTTATAACACATAGATACCCAAAGGCGGCACTCGGAAAAGGATGAGGCAAATATTTTCTACTGACTTTGTGGGTAGGTTCATCACCAGTTATAAGGATTTGGAGGAAAATTCTTTCAAGACATTTTAACAATTTCTTATCAGATATATTTTACTTCTAAGCAGACATTTTTAAGTGGCAGCCCCTGAGTAAGCGCGTGCGGTGTTTAGGTACACCTGCGCGCTCTCTTCTTGCGCAAAGTAGAAGACAAAAGAAAACATGCTCAACACAGGAGAAAAGTTTCAGTGGAAGTTTGCTTCTCAGATTTTCACTTTGGAGTTCAAAACTTCTCTAGAATGTGCTAAAAGAGCTTCCCATTAACATAAGTAACTAAGGACCAACTCAACACGCAGTTCAATGTGTCCGTGTGACCACTGAATTCTGCCTGTTCTAACTTCTGTGACTATCTTTGAGACATGCTAACATTTAGAAGTCTAGACCCTGCATTAAATAATTCCATGTTTAAAACATATTTTATTGAAACTTTTCATTTCCTATTCCAAATATGATGTGTTTTTGAGCTAATTCTTCAGAATTTCATTTTTAAGATAGTATAGTCTTCAAGGGTTTTTAAAACTATATTATTTTAAAATTAAGAGAGTTATGAATGCATCATATTAAAGAAACATGGGAGTTTTTATAGTCGTTATTTATTTTTGGAAACAGTTGATAGTACTGTAGCATAAAAATTTAATAAAATAATTTTTGTGTTAATGTTGGACTCAAGTGGTTCAGACTTTTACTGATGTCATTTGCCTTTGGCGAGATGGCACTTTCTGAGTGACATTGTTCTTCCACACAGCATAATGCTCATTTCATAGCCAGAGTGGGGTTGGGGAGACCAAATGAGAGAAAATGGGTAAAAATTCCCTGCCAAGACACACACTGAGGTGAGGCTTCAGCTTGATAAGTCAAGGTATTTATACTTACCACTAAACTACTGGTGCTCTGGGAAAAAAGAACAGCAAAAAAGTAGGACATTTAAATAGCCATAATCCACAAATAAGCTTTTACTTGGCTTTGAGTAATCTTTAAAGGTCATTTAAACTCATAAACATGCACTTCCAGCATAGTAAACTTGTGTTTCTAATTAATTATCATTTAAAAATTTCAGTTTTATTTGGTTTATTTTCCATCCAAGATTTTCCTGTTCCCTCTTTCCCAATTTAAGATTCAACACACTTCATGCATTTTAAGATAATACTAGAAGAAACTCTTTAAGAAAAGAATGACTAAAAATTGCTTTTTACCCTTGCCAAGCTCTTGTCTTTATAGAAATCAGAGTGAACTTTATGTTCTCATATTTTCTGAATTTCATACAAATGAAAATGTAATACATGAGAAAACAAAATTCAAAACCAACTTTGTGATAATGTTTCATAAAAGCAATGGGATTAGTTACAGTTGTGGATACTTTTGAAGTTCCTAAAATCTTGTCTCTTAGAAACTTATTCTATAAATTCAGTTTATAGAAAAAAAAATAAGCCACGCCTTGCATGTAAATTCAAAGTACTTTTTCTCTGCACAAGTATTTTGTCTATTTTTCTAGGTTGCCCCTGGTCTACTGTTTAATTATAGCTTTTTATTAGGCAACTTAATAAAAAATGCCACTGGCTGTAAAAATATTGATTGGTTATAATGACCAATGAGACGATTCCTTTGATTGTCCTTAATCTGTATTTTTAAAAAAGCACCATTGTCATATACTTAATACCCCCTCATCTTGCTTCCTTCTTTGGTGAGATGAACACAAACATTACGGAATATCTAATGTGTTCCCTGGACATTTCCCAAATGCTCCACAATTTTGTTCAGGAGACAGTATGTGTGCTTGTACGTGTGCCTGTGCGTGTGCGCGTGCACGCACGCATGTATCTGTTTCTTGCTCAGCACTGCATTTGGTGTGCAGCTGTAAGCTGCGCTAAGTGGAAAAGAGCTTTGTTCAGGTTTCACCCCTTTCGATCAAAGTTCTCAGGAGAGAACAGCCAACCTCTTGATGCCTACAGCAAGTCTGAAAACTCTCTCAGAATCAGAATACATGTAAATAATAAGGGCAGTCGGTATATCTTCTGACCCTGTGAGTCCCCGCGTTGCACATTCTTTGGGCTATTTTTTTTTTGAGGTTGAAGGATGAAAAATGATAAGGTAAACAGAAGCAGCACTCAGCATTGTGCTCAGTGCCTTTCCTCTCCCATCTGACGAAGGACCTAATTTTCTTCTATATCCGCAGTCAAATACTCTGCCACTGAGACACACCCCCTTTCTATTTTTACCTGAACTAATACACTGTATATCAAAGTCATCTTGTTTTCTTCCTCTTCTATCTTGAAAATCTTTCTCTTGTGCAAATTCACAGAGTTTGGGGATAATTATAACTTTTACTTGTGTAGTACCATACATTATTATTTTATGATCTTTAAACATAATCTTATTTAATTTTAGGGACCATGGCCCAGCCACGGTTCATGGGATGAACTGTGCCTAAGACTTGCAGCTGGTAATGTGCTGGAGCTCGTCCTGCTCCCGAGAGCCAACAGTGTGCACTTCTTCCCAACTCTGTATTCATTTTTTCCCAATGCAATGTTGTTAACTTGACATGGACATGAAACCGACCATGGCAGAAGTACTTGCTCCTTAAAAACTGCCAAAATTAGCAAATCCTACAAACCAGACTCTTGTCTTCGGGAGATCCCAATATTAAATACTAGTGTACCCACTGCTTGTAGATTACATTTTTGTTTTGTTTTAGTGTTGGGGATTGAACCCAGGGCCTGTGCACGCTAACTAAGCAAAACTAAGCTGCACCCCCAAGCCATCAGTGAAATTTCTACCCTTGTCCCTTAACACCATATGGCATGACTGCCTTACCCGTCTTTACCAAGGACAGGTTCGTGTTTTTTTTTTTTTTTTTTTTTTAGCACCATGGCATTCTGTGCAAAGAAAGTAAGGGCAGAGCACCAAGTATCACACAAGAGGCAAGTGCTGGACTGGAAAGAAAAAAAAATGGTACTTTTTTTTTTTTGTACCTGCAGAAGGTAGTTCTGAAGCTTTAGGCAAAGGGCCCCCAAACTCAGTACCTATTACGGTTTGTGTCTAGATGTTCTCCCAAAGCTTCACGCACTTTTATTTTAAAGAAAATAATAAAAGAACCATAGCAAAATACCAACAACATAGACAAAAATAAAACCAAGCAAAAACAATAAAAAAGCCACAGGGTTTCAGAGCCAAATGATAGGAATTAACAACGGTTGTTAGTTTGCATATTGTTATCTTCAACAAAGTTGCTCAGATTACCAGAGGTGAGAATGCAAGACAGAACAAACCATTAAAGAGAATAAAAAATAAAAACAAAATAAAACATTAGAAATGACACAGAGTTTTGCTAGATAAGATGGTCGGAACTCACCAGTGGTTGTTATATTGCATATTGTTGTCTTCAAATTAGTTGTTCAGATTATCAGATATAAGCATGCAAAATTGGTCAGAATATAAAAAATGGGCATTAACTCTTCCTTTCAATAAACCATTAGATATCAGAGGGATAGTTATACCAGCTGTCCTTCTATATACATACATATGTATATACATATATATTTTTCCCCTTTCTTTCTTTTTTTCCTTTCCCTCATCCCAGTTTTTCCTTCCTTTGAGCAATTTATTTCCATTTCTTAATATCTATTGTACATTTTGGGTTTATTTACTCTTTCAGATTCTTACACTTGAGAGACAATACAATGTTTACACATGTGGGTCTGATTTATTTCACTTACGAGCATGGTCTCTAGTTGCATCCATTTACCTATAAAAGCCTCGAGTTTATCCTTTTATATAGCTGAGTAATACTCCACTGTATAAAAATACCACATCTCTTTTATCCATTCCTCAGCTGATGGGCATTTGGGTAAATGGGGCTTTTTTGGAAGTAGCTGAATCTAGAGTTTGTGATTGATTCATGGTGCAATGTTGAGATTTTAGGTGTGAGTGCTACACCTACCCTAGGGTAGGTAGGCTGCATACAGTATAAGGGACAGAAAGAGACTTGTCCTTGCCCCTCCCTTGTTTCTTTTGCTGTTTTCAACTGCCATGAACTGTTGCCCCTCTGCCATGTGCCACCCTGCCATGGAGCCAGCCAATTATGGACTGAAAAATCCACAGCTGTGAGCTAAATAAATCCTTCCCTCTTTAACTTTGGATGTTGAGTGTTTTGCCCCAGCAGGGAGAAATGTAACTAACACAAAATTTGGTACTGAGAGTGGGGCTATTGCTGTGACTATACCTGACCATGTGATTCTGGAGCCTTTGGGAATGGCTTGTGGGAAGAATTTGGGAAAGTCCAGATATACCAGCTGAAAAAGTAGAGCTAGAACACCTTAGGCAGTTCTGCATGGGAGATTCTGTTTAGAGCTCAGAAGAGCACATGGCTGATAGAAATCCTTCCAGTAAATGCTAGGCTCAGGAGGTTTCTGCAGGGAGGAAGGACTATATTGATTGTTGGACTGCAGATGATGGGTGTCATGCCTTGGCAGAAAGTTCATCTACAGTTTGCTCATGTCCAGAGACTTTGCCTGAGACTGAGGTTAAGAGTGGTGCACTAGTTAATCTGGCAGAAGAAATTTCAAGGAAGTCAATTGTTGAGGCAGTGTCATTGCCACTTTGGAGCTTTTAGCCAGATTCATGTTGAGGATCAAGAGCAAAGAGCCCAGCAGAATGATTTAAAATGTTGTGAGTTTGGCCAGAAAGAAGCTCCAGTAAAGCTGTGGATTGCAAAGATAGAACAGAAGAGATCTTGATTGCTGAGAAGGAACAGGATAATAAAAATGTGGCACCACAAGAAGCAGCAGGACTCCACCCTTTGCAGCTTCAAAACTGCAAAAGTGAAAGACTTTGCTTTGAGAAGGAAGCCTATGACACCATGTTCCAGAATGGTAGTGGCCTAGAAAATTTGTTCCTCAGAACTGGATTCAGAAAGCTCAACAATCCAGGCACTCCAGCCCTCCAGCCAGGAGAGAGGAAAGCCTGGCTACTGCTGCAGCTGGCAGCAGGCCCTGGCATCATATACATGGCACTGGGTTTAAATCCATGCAGAATAGAAGAGTTGTGGGGTCAGGAAGGCTTTTACCCAGATTTCAGAAGGCTGAGGAAGACAGGCAGTGTACCCAATAGGGTAGTGTGAGAAGCTGTGTGAAGCCAGAGGTGCAGTGGAGACCCTAGAAGCTTCGAGAAGCTAAGAATGTGGATCATCCGAGGAAAATTGTAATGAAGGAGGAGAGAAGGCCCAAGAGAGGAGACATGGGAGCTACCACTACTGGCAGTGCTGTAGGGGTGGAGCCACCCAAGCCCTTTGCAGTTCACATCTTGCCACAGATTGCCTTGAATGCTCCACATGGAACTACAGGACTTAATGTTTGCCCTGCTGGATTTTGGATTTGCTTTGGTCTCATTCCTTTGTAACCCCATTTGTAACATTTGGAATGGAAATGTCTATTTTGTGCCACTGAATGCTGGAAGTGTTTTAACTTTCCTTTCACTTGTGCAGGGGCTCAGAGCTAAGAGTCTGCCTTAGTTCTCAGAGGAAACTTCAGGCTTGCACTTTTCAGCAATGCTGAAACTGTTAGGACTTTGGCAACTCTTCGAGATGCAGTGAATGCCTTTTGCATAAAGAATGTACATGAGTCTTTGAGGAGGTCAGAGGTGGAATGTTATGGTTTGTGTCTAGATGTCCCCTCAAAGCCTCATGCAGTCATGGGGGAGGGCTTCTACAGTTTGTGACTGCTTCATGGTCCAGTGCTGGGATCAAGGATATGAGTGCTATACTCACTTTAAGGGGAGTCGCCTGCATACAATATCAGGAATGGAAAGATCCTTCTCTCTTTCTCTCCCCCTTGCTTGTCTTTGCTACTTTCTGCCCACCATGACTGTTCCTCTGACAAACCACCCTGTCTTGGAGCCAGTGAAGTATGGGCTGAAACTTCTAAAAACTTTGAGCTAAACAAACCTTTCCGCCTTTAACCTTGGGTGTCAGGTATGTTGTCTCAGTAACAAGAGAAAAGCAATTAACAGTGCTCCTAGAAATAAACTACATAATTAATTACATAATATGCCACTGACCTGTGCACATATAAAACATACTGAGACAAACTCATAGTGATGCTTACAGAAGGTGAAGTCTGATGTTGGTGGAACTGAATATAATTTATCTGAGTGTTTAAGGTCTACATTGTGTGTTCACATATCACCCTCAACTCCAGGAAAAATCTAGAATGCATATAGTCAAACTGGCTCAAATTCCAAGTCTGTGATACCAGGATTCCTTTTCTTTTTTTTTTTTTTCTTACTTATATTTTGACATTTCTTACCAGTCCAGACCATCGTTACTAAATATTTGAGGTGGGAGTATCAGTGAATTTGAAAAATGTTCTAGCAGCAGCCAAGTCATAAAACAAATATTTTAACCCCCACACACTGTATTCATTATGGTCTGAAAAAATAGAACTTTTGATATCAGTCATGTATATAATGATTAAACAATCTGGAACCCCTCTGGCACATGTGAAAACTGTGTAGCTTCTCTGCTTTGGTATTGTGATTTTTCTGTCCAGAGTGCAGATGTGTCAGACACCAAAGCTGCGTGGTCTTTGTGTGCTAGGCAGATATCAAAGAAGACATTTTCATGTTTTGTTTTTCAGAATTTGTTTAGTTTGATTTTATTTTTTCTTCTTTGGTGGATACTGACCAAGCCAAATTCTACTATGTCAAGATCTGGGGTTAATACCTGATAATCCATGCAGACCATGGAGAGGCGGTACGTGTCCAGTAAGGGCCCCCTTTTCCTTGGGCACAGGCGTTCACTTCTTCCATTCTTTTTAGCCCATCTTTCTCTCTGATTCAAACACTGCCTATTTGATAAATATTTCTTTAAAGCTTTCCTATCTTCACGAAGGACACAGATCTTTTTTTCTTCCTTATTACTTTGCCATTTAGAATCTTCCTTGTCTTTTGGGCTAAATATGGGTGTCTTATTCCAAAAGACAGTTTCTCTAAGATACAGAGTTTGCAAGTTATTTTTATGCTTCTCTGTGCAACAGAGTCATGTATGATGTTAAACACCTGGTAGGTACATAGTAACCGTGGTTTATTTTATATAGATTTGAAAGTTATGAAATAGACATGCTCCTTGATCATTATCAAAGCTATAAAGAGAGCACTAGCTTATTTGACACCATGTCTGCTTTTGTGTTGCAGATTTCAGCTGAGGGAATGTATATTTTTGTTGGCACTTTACCACACTTATTGGCTGTAGTGATTCTATCTCTGGGAAAGAACCATGCACTTCTGTTTCATGTACACAAGACTGATCCCTGCAGTGCTGGCTAGAATAGTTTGCATGCTATGTGTTCAGGTCATGTTGGTAGTATGATCATATCTAAGGCATCAAAAAAGTAATAAACAATCTTGATTTTTTGAGGAAAATTTTGATAACTGAGCTATGTGTTCAGGTCATGTTGGTAGTATGATCATATCTAAGGCATCAAAAAAGTAATAAACAATCTTGATTTTTTGAGGAAAATTTTGATAACTGATTAAAATATTAAAGAGACATCATAGAAAATTTCAGTTGATTTTTCTTAATCTATTATATGGGTCCAGTTTTAATGAAATAACTGATAGCTCACTATTCGCATATAATTACTGTGCCTCCTCATTTATATAACAGATCGAGCTTTGAAAGATTATTGCTTTTCGCTGTAACTTTTACACATACAAATACACTATGAAGGATCACATTATTTGAAATATACTCCAAAAAACCCTATCCAAAGGAGGAAAAGCAATTTTGCAAGATGAATAGTAAGTTTCTGGTGTATCAATTTACTGAGATCAGGTGTTCTCAGATGAGTTCTTTTTCCTAATTTACAAAGAATTTTGTTATTAGTACATGTTTATAGTACATTTACATTCCATGTGTGAAGTGGGTCCATGCACGAATCTTAATTTGTTTGCTCGTCCTCTTCCCACCCCCTCCCCCCTCCCCCTCTCCCTCCATCTCTTTTTTTTTTTTTTTTTTGCTGCTTTACATATTGTTATCTTCGAAGTGTGTGTTCAGGCTAACACATACAGATATACACTATTAATCTAATATCCTGTCTTCGATTATTGCTTAGCATTAAGTGATATAATACAATAGTAGAACCATGTTAGCCCTCCTGCACATATGTATATTCATATATATTCCTCTATACATACATACATACATTTTTG
>PVLD010017353.1:0-42176 GCA_004027595.1 Dinomys branickii | reverse complement strand
TCCAAATTCAAAGACCCAATCCAGAAATGGGCATCTGAGATGAATACACAATTCTCAGACAAAGAAATACAAATGGCAAATAAATATATGAGAAAATGTTCCACATCCTTAGTCATTCGAGAAATGCAAATAAAAACAACATCGAGATTTCATCTCAGCCCAGTAAGACTGGCCAGTATGAAAAAGTCATCCAATAACAAATGCTGGCGAGGCTGTGGAGAAATAGGGACTCTATTACACTGCTGGTGGGAATGCAGACTGGTGCAACCACTGTGGAGAGCAGTTTGGAGATTTCTCAGCAAACTAGGTCTAGAGGTTCCATTCAAACCAGCTATTCCTCTTCTGGGTATTTTCCCAGAAGATGTGAAAACATCATATCACTCTGATATATGTGCACCCATGTTTATAGCAGCACAATTTGTAATAGCTAAAATGTGGAAGCAACCCACTTGGGTTGCCCATCCACAGAAGACTGGATTAAAAACTTGTGGCATTTTTATATAATGGAATATTATTCAGCTATAAAGAAAGATAGCTTTGGGGACTTTGTAGGCAAGTGGTCAAAACTGGAGTCCATACTCATAAGTGAAATAAATCAGCGATACATGTGCAGGCAACGTATTGTATCACTGGTGTAAGAACCCGAGGGTGGGAATATAAACTAAGAGACATGAAGGAAATCTGTTCAAAAACAAAGAACAAATGAGATGAGGGAAAGAAGAAAAGAAAGAGACAAAAATGTATGTATGAATATATGAATATACATATATGCAGGAGGGCTAACATGGTTCCACTATTGTATTATATCACTTAATGCTAAGGGATAATTGATTACGGGTTATTTGATCAATCTTGTATGTCTGTTTGTATTATCCTGAACACACACTTCGAAGATATCAATATGCAAAGCAGCAACTATTGGTGGTTTTGTTGTTGTTGTTGTTTGCCTGTTTTGTTTTCTGTCTTTGGATTTTTGGTTTTTGTGTTTTTCTGCTGTTGAGAGGATTAATTGTCTGACCAATTTTTCATGTCTGTATACGGGTTCATATATTTACACTTCGAAGATATCAATGGATAAAGCAATAACCACTGTTGAGACCATGTCACCTTGTCTATAGATCAGATGTGATTGTACTATTTTTTATGCTAATTGGTGTCTGTTTGTTAATATGTTTTTGTACTTTTATTAAAAAAAAAATAGAAGAGGTTTCTTTGTCATGGTAAGAGCAGGTAAACGTTCCTTTTCCACCCTGAGTGACCAAGCCCAACTACCCAAACACATGAAGTGAAGAAGGCTGCTATGTGCAGGTCTGACACGTAAACCAGCCACCTCAGTGAGGAAACAGATGGATAGCAACTTCAGAGCAGCACCCGCAAATTACAGTAAGATCTCACTGCAGAACTTAGTTTTCTGTCTCTGTCTCTGTGTCTGTCTCTCTCTCTCTCTCTCCTCTCTCCCTCCCCTCTCTCACTGTGGTAGATAGTGATTCGCTCCTTTCTTTCCCCCACCAAAATGCTCTCTGTACTTCTCAGCTTAGCTTTGTAGGTCCCCTTCCTTTAACTGTGGTCTTGATTTGACCATTTTACTTTTTGTTTCTGTTTGTTATTCGCAGTTAATTCTTAACTGTAGTTTTTACTCGCACTTTGTTTTGTGTCTCTTTTGAAGATACCCTGGTTAAGTAGCTATATTTTCATTTTTCGTGCTAAAAATAATTAAAATGTACTCTTAATTCCAGCTCCGAAATAGAACTCTATTTGGTTAAATAGTTTCTTGAGAGCTAAATGATCATGGTTTTGTGTCACTAAGAGCATATAATTATTCCTGTCTTCTGCTCAGATTCTGCTTTACAATAGAGAAAATGCTTAAATTTCTGTACATTTATTCAGTGAAAATATATGCCTTTAATTGAATAGTTCTTAAGTATTCATGTCATGTTGGATATCCACCAATTTTACAGTGATTATACCCTCATTTTGTGTTGCTAGTGATTTATTTTCTGAGATATTTATATGAGAATATTTTCCTTTCCCAAGTGAATCACTGCCCTAAAGCACTTTCAAGTTAACTATAAGTATGAATTGGATTTTTCATTTTTTTTTTGTCATCAAGGCTTGTCTATAAAGAAGGTCTCATTTGACTCTATTCTTTGACTTTGACCTTTTAATATCTGAGAATACCAGATTTTACTATAAAAACTTATGTTTCTCCAATTGGGAATGTCTCATTGTGGAATGATTCTTGGTTGTCATAGATGACATGGAAGTATTTTACCATCATACATGATCACTTCAGGGGTGTCATCGTGGAGTTATATGCAAACATTTATGTCTTTGTTTAACAGCACTCACCAGAATATAATTAAAAGCAAAATCTGACCCTCTCCATAGTCTGGGCTCTTTCCCTCCAAAGTGGGAAAACAATACTTCTTCTCCTCATTTCATTTTGTAAATTTTAAGAATACTAAAAGATCACACATTTTGGTAATAGCAAAAAGTTCTGTTCTTTTTAAAAGAAAGATACATTAAGTGATTCATGATCCAGCATTTATAGAGTTTACTAGGGTTGACAGTTGACTGGTGAGTGTTAAGGATATATTTAAATATCACCATACATATGTGTATTATGTTTCCAATACATGTGCCTTGAAAAGAGAAATTTAAATATATAGGTTGTGCTGTGCCCTTAGAAAATTGAACAGTGGCAAAAAATGATAAATCAGGGCAGAAGTTGGAGAGTTTTATATACAAACTAAAACCGTGCCTTGAAAAGTTGAACATATACCTTGACTATTTCTACTACCGTGATACTTGGATGAAGGATGGATTTATAATAATATTCAGTTCAACATTAGAAAGTTCAACATTAAATATTCTGAGTGCATGGCAGAAGTAAGGTAATTAGTAGGTATTTTTAAGATGGAGCATTTATGGTCCCTCTACCAGTGCATTTATAACATGATTCTACGTGTGAAATTTCCTTTTCCACAGTCTCTCAGTAGCAAATGTACTATGTAAAACACAAGTATACACAATCTTCTCACACTTACTAGGCAGAGATGAATAGCTTCAAGGTCATCCAGACTGGTTCTGAGCCCTGTGTGAAGACAGTCGCAAGCTATTTAAGGAATATTTGGCTGCTGGAGAGTTTGGAGCCAAATTTGTCACTTATCACTAACAAGTGTACAATTTTTAGATGCTACCTTCCAGCTGGCACCACTGAACTTTTATATTCTTATTTTTCCCTCATTTGAAACACTAACTTAAAAATATTTTTAATCTTTTTATATGTAAAATATCAGCAATCTGCCTTATGCTATTTTTGATGCATATCTGCATATAAATAATTGGGGACTAAATAATTTTCATGGCTTTTAGGAAGCCCAAAGGCCAAAATTAGGAAAAGCCTAATCCCATAATTATTTTTATGCAAGAGCGGAATATTAGTAACCATAAAAAATCATGATATCTTAATAGACAATAGTTCATGTGGTGGTAAACACAAAGTTAGCGTGGGAAAATGAATGATTCAAATATATGATTTTACTTAAAGTAACCTTAATGTACTTACTTATAAATTAAATAGTACATGTATTCCAAATAGTGTCCAAATCCATGTAAAAATTATAACATTAAAAATTTTTTCAACCTTTAAAATGGTGCATGGAAGTTAATTTACAGTGCAATTCTTATGAAAATAACTATAACATTTAAATAACATCCAGTGAAGGGGTAGTAATCAGTAAAACATCTGTGATTTCCATACGAATCAACAGTGATACATTGCTTAATGTAACACTGAATTACATTATGTCTAATTTATGTGGAAATGTTTAGATATGCTTAAAATATCTGTGATAAATCACTTTAATGTCTTTGTTGAACATTTTTGTGTTATACGTTACTCTTTAAATACTGAAGTAATATTTTTACATAACTACTAGTTTATGTTGGAAGATTCCAACACCAAATCCTTATGTTATTTTCTTTGTGTGATCCAAAGATTCTATCATTGAAGTATTTATTTTCTTATTCTATGTAAATAATGCTAACATGTAGAGAATGCTTATTTCCATTTCAAGCAGATTACAATTTTTGTAGCTAAAAATATTTCCATGTTAATGTAGTAAATATCATAGTGAGCTACAGTCTGTCTAACAATAATAAATGCTTAAAGTTTGACCCTTATTTCTCCAATAACAGGTTACATAACTATATACCAAAGGAGAAGTGCTCTACTTCCAGAGTTTATTAGTTTAGTATTAAAGAGTATTTAAGAAATGAGTTCAATGTCATGATAAAAACTAGTTGAAATGCCTTTTGTTTTCTTTGGAAACAGGATTTCACTATGCAATTCAGTCTTTGAACTTGCTTGAATTCATTTTGTAGCCCTGGTTTACCTTGAAATCACAGCAATTCTCCTGCCTCAGCCTCTGGAGTGCTGGGATTACAAGCATATGCCACCACACCTGGCTTAAAATGCCATTTTTATGGTTGGCATATAAAAGATTCCATATGAAGTTAAGCAATATTTTCTTTTTATTTTATGAAAAATAAAACAATTTCATAACCAAATAACTAGAGAATAACTATATACCATTATCTTCAAAGTGGTTACTCAGCACAAACATAAACCAAAAAGATTCTTACAAAAAAGACCAAGATAATAACACAAACTGGGGCTGGGGATATAGCTCAATGGCATAAGCACCTGCCTGACAAGGACAAGGTCTTGAGTTCGATCCTACATACTGCAAAACAACAACAACAACAAAAACCCCATAAACTTTCTTTTCAACAAACTAAGATAAACTTAGGAAAATAAAATTTAATAATAACTTCCGAGATACAGTCCCTACAACTATAAAATGTAGAAAATAGGAGAATCCTCAGGCTTAAATCACTACTTCATGGAATGTTTCAATCAAATAAACTCTATTTGGAAAAAAATTGATGTTCACTTACTTGAAATAAAATGCTTCTCCTAAGAGGTGTGATTGTAAGCATAATTTAGCTGAGAGTAACGATTTAGTTAAGAGAGATGCAAATTTGTATTATTCTGATGAGATATAAATTTAACATTAAACTTGCTTTTTGTGTCATTTCAGAAAAAATGGATCAACAATCAATTAGGAAATTTTATCAGTTGGTTCTTGGTTCCCTCCCAAAAGGCCCAACTAGCAACCACTACCACCAATACAACAAAATGTAGCAAAAACAGAATATAGGTATTACTGGGTGTGTTCTTTGGCTGAGGACTAATGGAATATTTTTTAATTTTTAAAATTTTTATTATTTTTTTAATTTTAAAAGTAAAAGAACGAAAACATATTAACAAACAGCCATTTACAAAGTAGCATAAGAATAGTACAAGCAAAACTGAATTGCAGACAAGGTGACAGGCAATTAACAATGGTTGTCGTATTACATGTTGATAACTTCAAAGTGTATACTTAAGAAAACAAATACAGACATGCAAGATTGGTCAAACAACTAATCATTAACTGTTCCTTACAATAAAGTGACAGGTGTCAGTAGTACAACTATGTTAGCCATCCTGCATATACATACATACATACATAATTATCCCTTTCTTTCTTTTCTCTTTCCCCTCATCCCAGTTGCTCTTTACTTTTGAACAGTTTCTTTTCATACCTCCTAATTTATATTCATACTTTCAGGTTCTTACACTAGGTGCATTTGTTTTCGTTTTGTACCAGGAATCATACTCAGGACCTTGTGCTTGCCAGGCAGGCACTTATGCCACTGAGCTATATCCCTGGCAGGTTCTTACACTAGTGATATAATACATTGCTTATACATACACATCTGATTTATTTCACTTATAAGTATGGTCTCTAGTTGTGACCATTTACCTATAAAAGCTTCAAGTTTGTCTTTCTTTATAGCTGAATAATATTCCGTTATATAAAAATGCTACAATTTTTTTATCAAGTGTATACAGAGTGTTCCATCCCACAACATCAGAATACACATTTTTCTCAGCTGCATATGGGACTGTCTCTAAAATAGACCATATTCTAGCCCATAGAGCTTACCTACCTAAATGCAAAAGAATTGAAATTGTCCCATGCATATTACCTGACCACAGTGCAATGAAATTGGAAATTAATGACAAAAGGAACTCCCCAAACTCCATAAACACTTGGAAATCAGACAAAAACCTCCTGAACAATCAATGGGTCACAGAAGAAATTAAATAAGAAATTAAAAAATACCTACAAACACACAAAAATGAAAATACAACCTACCAGAATCTGTGGGATGCAATGAAAGCAGTTCTCAGAGGGAAATTTATAGCAGTGAACTCACACATAAGGAAAACAGAGAGAGAACAAATAAATAGCCTAAAGCTGCACTCAAACTTTTATAAAAAGTAGAACAAGTCAAGCCCAAAGCCCAAAGAAGGGAGGAGATTATAAAGATCAGGGCAGAAATTAATGCAATTGAGATGAAGAAAACACTACAAAAAATAAATGAATCACAGAGTTGCTTCTTTGAAAGAATAAATAAAATTGATAACCTCCTAGCCAACCTTAGCAAAAAAAAAAGAAAGAACTCATATTCATGCAACAAGGAATGAAAAGGATGAAGTCACTACAGATCCTACAGAAATTCAAAAGACCATTAATACCTACTTTGAAAATCTTTACTCCCATAGGATAGAAAACCCAGAAGAAATTGACAAATTCCTAGATATGTATGAATTACCAAAGTTGAACCAGGAAGATATAAAAACCCTGAACAACCCAATATCAATTAATGAGATTGAAAATGTAATTAAAAACTTACCAACAAAGGAAAGCCCAGGCCCTTCTGGATTCACAGCAGAATTCTATAAAATATTCAGAGAAGATCTAATGCCAACATTGCTCAGACTCTTCAATGAAATTGAAAAGGAAGCAATTCTCCCTAACTCATTTCTAGAGGCAAGTATTATACTGATATCACAACCGGAGAAAGACCCAACCAAGAAAGAAAACTATAGACCAATCTCCCTAGTGAACGTAGATGCAAACATACTCAATAAAATACTAGCAAATAGAATGCAGCAAATCATAAAGAAAATTATACAACATGACCAAGTTGGATTCATTCCAGGAATGCAGGGATGGTTCAATATTCACAAATCAATTAATGTAATACACCATATCAATAGATCCAAAGACAAAAACCACATGATCATCTCAACAGATGTGGAAAAAGCTTTTGACAAATCCAACATTCACTCATGATACAAACCCTAGAGAAAATAGGAATAGATGGCCTTTACCTCAATCTGATCAAAGCCATCTATGACAAACCAACAGCCAACATCATACTAAATGGACAAAAACTAAAAGGTTTTACTTTAAAGTCAGGAACAAGACAAGGATGTCCACTGTCACCACTCCTGCTCAACATAGTTCTGGAAGCATTAGCCAGAGCAACTAAACAAGAGAGAGAAATAAAAGGAATAAGGATAGGAAAGGAAAAATTGAAATTATCACTACTTGCAGATGACATGATACTTTACATGGAAGACTCCAAAAACCTCCACCAGAAGACTCCTTGAATTAATCAACAAATTCAGTAGTGTAGCTGGATACAAAGACAACACTCCAAAATCAATAGCATTCCTATACACAAACAACAAATGCACTGAGAGAGAAATTAAGGAAACCATACCTTTCACAATAGCATCCAAAAAATTAAAATATTTAGGAATCAATCTAACAAAAGAAGTAAAAGATCTATTCAATGAAAACTACAGTACTCTGAAAAAAGAGATTGAAGAGGACTTCAATAAATAGAAAAATATTCCTTGCTCATGGATAGGAAGAGCCAATATTGTGAAAATGGCCATACTACCAAAATTGTTGTACATATTCAATGCAATTCCCATTAAAATATCATTAGCATATCTCACAGATCTAGGGAAAACATTCCTTAAATTCATCTGGAACCAGAAGAGCCAGAATAACAAAAGCAATCCTGGGCAACAAGGACAAGTCAGGTGCAATCACAATCCCTGGCCTGAAATTATACTACAAAGCTACTGTAATAAAACCAATCTGGTACTGGCAAAAAAACAGACATGAGGATCAGTGGAACAGACTGGAAGATGTAGCCACAACCACAAACACACTCAGCCACCTAATCTTTGACAAAGGGTCCAAAGAAGCTCACTGGAATTTTATGACTCTTCCTTGCTTATACTTTTGTTCACCTTGACTCTTGGTCAGTGTTCTTTATCCAGTAAGGTGATGGATGTAAGGCCTGGATGCCCTTAGTGAATCAGGTTGCAGTATAATCCCATTGATATTTTTCTTCCTATCTGTAGTAGCAAGGAGAATGAGTCAACACAATAACACAGTAACAGTATTAACAATTGAAAAAAAAATTTACTGTTATGTAGAATAGGAAGAACTCTTACTCACCAGGGCAGACTTTGGCTTTCAATTTCATGGAGTATTACTGTGTCTCATGTAGGGAAAATTCATCTTCTTTGGGCTATTCTGTCAGAGTCCCAAATCAGGACAGACAGTAAACAATTAGTGGTGAGTCAGTAGGTATAATCTGAGGAATGTCCATCTCATTGTCTGACCATAGAGTTTCAGACTGTACATAATAGCTGAGGGAAAAAAGAGCTCTGTGTGATCATCATCTCTTCAGAATATAAACAATATTTTGCAGGACAACACATTAATTTCCCAAGTTGTGTATCTTTGAGTAAAACTCATCTGCATCTTCACTGACTAGCTCCTTCTGAGTAATGTATGTGATGATAGCAAACCATCCCTTAAACATTAACCCACTACCTTATTTATTTCTCTAAATGTCAAAAACAGTTAGAACATTGTTTTGTTTAAACTGAAGCAATTTTACAGGAGATATCAAGCCTTGCCTTATGACAGCAGATAGTACAATGACAGAGAAAAATGACTAGTCAAGCAAAAGCAAAGCAATTTAAAAATCCCACACAAAAATACAAAACCAAAATAAATACCTACTGGAACAGGGAAAATGTTTCACTCACCACTACCATAGGTGGTAGTTTCCAAATGGTACTTTGCCCCTAGGTAAAAAGCTCATCAGGAGCTCATCATCATTCATCAAGGCCATAGTCTTACCACCTTTGATCAGAATTCTATGATATCAAAACCAGGAAAATTCTTCATTCCTTCCATCATGAACATTTGGTTCATGAGTTCACTGGCAATGCTGAGAAAGGAGGTCAACCTGTATCTACTGAATGTGTCAAATTATTTACACTAAAGATCTTGTGGTAAATACATAAGTTCTCAAAAAATGTATAGTCGTTTTTGGTATCCTTGGGAAATTTTCCAGGAACACCCTCCATACATACACAAAAATACCAAATCTGTGGATGATCAAGTTTCTTACATAAAATGGCATAGTATTGCATATAACCTATACATATCCTCCTATTTAAACCTATTTAGTGAATAAAGTCAAGGAAGAAAGTTTGTACATTTTTTGTACAAATACAACTTGTTCTTTTCAATCTGAGATTGATGGAGGGCTGGGGATATAGCTCAGTGGAATAAGCGCCTGCCTAGCAAGCGCAGGGTCCTGAGTTCAATCCCCAGTACCGCCAAAAAAAAAAAAAAAAAAATCATCTATGAGATTGATGGAATCTGAGAAATGCATAAACGGCCAACATGGAAGGCTGACTGTATTCACCTTCTGAGCTCATTACAGAGGTCATAGCCCTTCAACATATCCTTTTCCCAAACTCCCTCTACAATCCTCCAATTCTGTTTTTTCTGAGTGTCTGGTCATCCAATGAACCTATTATCCACTGAGTTGGTGTAAGTTTGCATACTTATTATCTTTGCTGCATAAAAATTAACCTACACTTTAACATCTCAAAATAACCATTTTATTACAATCATGAACTCTGAAGGTGAGGTGGGGCACAGTTGGGATGGATTATTTCTGCTCTGCGATTTCTGCAGCTTTAGCTAAACAGTCTTCAAGCATAGAGATGACCCTGACTGTGGGCTAGAATCATTTGAAAGCTTAATGTCTGGTATTGACACAGTGCTAATCCAAAGACTGGCAACTGGAGGGCCATGTGTCCTCTTTTGTAAACCACATGCCCTGACAACCATAGGGTACTATTATTTCATCCCAGGTGATTACAGGAGATAAATTAGCTGTTTGACCTTTGCATGCTAGGCACAAGTAGATCTAAATTCCATCCCTAGAATGATTAGGATTTGAAAGCCCTGCTGTCCCAATTAGGCCAAATAGAATTACCTGCCAACCTCTCAGAAGTTGTATTCTGAAAATCATTATTGGTAACTAGTTTTGTTTATATCAAAGTCTTCATTTAAAGAAAAACTAACTTGAGTTCTACTAACTGGAAAAGGATGATACTGGAAGAATATAGTTTAGCTCGGAGCATCTACAGGCAGAATAAAGAATCAAGCTCAGGAAAGGGGACCGAATTAGAGAGTGGCAGGAGAAAATGTACCTAAGTTCATATGTCAGGAACAGTCTCACTGTAGCAGAAGATCCCCTCTCCCCAGCCAGTATGTTCAGTTTGTTAGCTGCCCAGGTAACAGTTCCGATTACAGTTCCTGTTACTTTTGTGTCTTAGAAAAGGCTGAGCACACTGTGTTACACAGCTGGCCACTATGATACATATGGGAAGAACCAATCCCCAGTTGACAAGCCATTTCCTGCTTGCTTATCCCATATAAGCTCTAGACCACCAGAGATCAGGGACTGATATTTTGGGAATGACCCTGATCAGTGCCAGTTGACAAATAAACTTGGCTCCAAATCCTGGGTATCGTCTCGGTGTTTCTGTTGTATAGCATTGTAAGACATTGGCAGTTGTGAGACACCAGTGGCTTTTGGCTGCTGCTATTGCTGGTCTGAACACCTGCTGCTATGATGGACTATATGAGTGAGTGAATTGCTCTGTTGCTTCCATAACAACTCCTCGCTGCCCTTGGCTCTCTCATTTAAGACAGACCTAGCTTTCCTGCATTGAGAATCCCTTGGCAAAGCCCAAATGACACAGCTGCATCTTAGCTCTTTAGGGAAGAGGAGGTGATAAATGTTTATTCCAGTTTTTCAGTGGAAGTGGGGCTCTGCCTTTCCACTTCTACACAACAGAATTCCTCCCAGATAACAAAGGGGCTTAGCTTACACGTACACAAAAGTAAAGCAAAAGGGCTGGGGATATAGCTCAGTGGAATAAGCACCTGCCTAGCAGGTGCAGGGTCCTGAGTTTGATCCCCAGTACCGCAAAAAAAAAAAAAAAAAAAAAAAGTAAAGCAAAAACCATTTGAACACACTTAATCCAACTATTTAATCATTAAAATGATTGGGTGAATTAAAAGTAAGATTTAGTTCACCAGACTACATTGATCGAGCCCCAGACTTCTAGCCCTGGTATGTTTACCTCTTTTAGTTCTCTCATTTCCAGGGAGAGTTTTGCCTCCGCTCTCTGACTTGCATCATATCTTTAACTTCCTTCTCTTTCTTTTAAAAAAAATAGTATTAGTGTTATTTGCAGAAGCTCATACACATGGTGGAGCCATATGCCTAGGACTTGGCAGTACCCACTGCACTAATTCAAAGAAATTCTCAACCAAGTAAGTTGGCTAACTTTTCTGAAGTTCTTGTAGATTGTTTCATGTGGGTGAGTAAACAAATATAATTAAAGGTTATCAAAAAAGTTGTTAAATTTAGTGTTCATCCATCTAATTTTTCATTGTGAGAGCAGGAAATTGGAAATTTGTTCTTCATTTAGTCTTATTTTTCTTTCTCAACTGCAACACAGGTCTGGAGAGACCCTGTAGACAAGAGAACAGCAAACTTAGGAACTACCCTGCCCAACTGGGTGACTTGGAAAATCCCAAAAGAGTGACTACAGAAATTCTTTCATGAAAGCCTTAGTTCCAAGGTTCTTTATAAGGAAATTTGGAGACTTTCCATTTAACTCACCTCATCTGAGTCATTCCTTCAGTGGCCTACATGTCACTTACGAGGATGATCCAATCTTTTCAGGCCAACACAGGATCTTTCCTCTCCTTTTTGAGAAATAACACAAATATTCTTGGAGGAAAATGTAACATCATTCTAGAGTTGGCTGGTGTCCCTTTAGTGCATCTGTTATGGAGTTTCACAAGGGAAATATAGGCAATCCCCGAATCAATCTTTTGGAAACATATACTGAACCAAGACTAAGTCTTCAGAAATTTCACTCGTGGTGGCTCCCACAGTCCTCTTATCTGAATAACACAGAAGTTTCAAAACAAAACAATGTCTTGTTAGTTCAGAGGATTATATCTGCTATTTTTATACAATGACATTCAGCCAAGATTTACACAGTTTGCGGTTGAATTTGTCCAAACTTCCAAAAAAGATTAGGAGAGAAAAACCATATCATTGAAATAACCATTCAACAATGCTGTATGCCAAGGAGTATGGTATTTGTGGAGACCTTTGGTTCTATTTAACCCATCTGAGTCATGTCAGTATAAAAGGGAAATTCCCGGTGAGGTCCTGGGTGTGCTCCAATCTCTTTAACACCAGATCCAACCAAGACTTCAGTGAAGCTTACAGGCAAACCATCTACCACACTCTTGCTGAGGGACTGCCTTCCTGGTTACAGAGAAGTTCGTCCTGCAGGATACACATTCAGAAGTTGTTTTGCAACTAGTTGCACTAGGGCTCCAAATCATGGCAGCCCACAGTGGTTGTATTTTATCACACAAACACAACTGAAGATTACTGGTCTGTTGAAGATTTACTACAGACAGAGGAAGGGTAAATTTCCTAAGTGTTCTATGAAAAATTTTAGTTTTCTCATAATGCACCAAGATTTAAGAAAAAACAACAATAAAAGTAGGTGAGGGGTCAGTAATGATTACCTACCTAATAAACTGATAGAGAAAAAAAAACAAGAATATTAAATGTGCATGTTTCTGTTGTATTAAAATTTTTCTCACAGGACCAGCAATAATATGACTATCATAAAAATGAACTCACATATACATTTGTTAATGTTATGGTATAGGTGTACTATCATCCCCACTTGCTACAGGTGAAAACTAAGATGCAAGAAAAGAAGAAAAAACATCAGTTATGTTGCCTAGTTACACTCAACCAGTTAGTAGGGACTGAAGTTTGAACCAAGAGGCCGTGTGCTTAGCTACTCCCTCTCCTGTGAAGGATGAAGGATGTATAAATATATACTTTATACTGAATAAACAAGTACAATGTATAAATGATATCACTACTTGTATAAATGATGTACAAATAATGTATAAATGATATAACTACTTGTAGAATCATTGTTTTTTAAACCTCTTCTATACCCCAATATACTTTTTAATAATTGTTGTATTAGTGTCATTTATCCAGTTTAGCAAAATATATTACAGTATTCCTAAATGTTAAAAATATGTTGATCTAGATATGACTTGTCTAGTGCTGTTAAATTTTGCACATGTGGTTCAGGTTTTATGAATATGTAAACAAAAGACTTTTTGGTAATTTTATAAAGTTAGATGAAGATATAGATTGCATTAATGACTTACGTGGACATTATAGACTTTATGAAGGAACTATTTCAATGGCCTTTACCTACCAGCATCAAGACTGGTCTAGTGAGGTAAACTTGGGGAAAAATACATGCCATTTTTGAGGGTTCCATCATATCAACCCCCAAGGAACATTTCTTATTGTCTTATCCAAATAACATTTTATAAAGACTCTTGTCAGTTCTTTACTCAGTTTTCTAGGGTTTTTTTAATTTCATCTTGTGTATTTAGTTCAATCTCATGTGTTCCTAAAAAAGAACTCTCCAGAGAGGCATGCGTGTCTCACTGTGTAAGTCCTAAAACTTGGGCACATTCACTGTGTGGGGGAATCCATGTTGACCTCAGAATTTCTTAACCCACCACTAAATCCTGTTCTTGTCCCTCAATAACTCTCTACTCATCACTTCTTTTATTCTCCAGTGCTTCAGCTTAGCTCTGGCCTCAGCCTATTTCACTTGAATTATTGAGATGTCTTTTCAAATCCTTTGTTCATCACTGAGTCAGAGTGTCCTTTACAAAACAAACATTACATCACGCCGCTCCTCATTGCCTTAAGGATCCCAGCTCTGTTACCACATAACTGCAACTTTGGCAAAGAACTTTATTCTTGTTGTTTCAGGTTTTTAAAATCTGTAACCCTGAGCGCAGTAACGGTCCCCAGACACATGGCAGTTGTGATAGTGAGGTAAGTTTAGAGCCATGCAGAACACCACAAGTGGCTCACGTAAGTACTCATGTTATTCCCAGTGACGCCCAAGTCCATTTGCAGGCACTCAGTGTACCTTGCTCCTGTTTTCCTGTCTGGTTACAGCCCCTACCCCTCTCCGCACCATTCCCTCCTCAGGACCAACAAACTTCCGCTCTAACCTTGCTGAACAGTGTGGAGTTATTTCAAAAGTTTCCTTATTTCTCTTGGCTTTGAGTCTTTGTGCACGCAACTCCCTTCTTCTCTAAGAAGTCTTCTACTCTACATAACTTGGCATATTATATTCTATCCATTCTTTAGGGCTTAGCTTCATAATCATTTTCTCTGCAGAGAAAATGGTCTTTCTGGTTGTCAAACATGGGCCAGCTCCTTTCTCTTACTAGATACCTTTTAGTACATTTAGGCTGTGAAAACAAAACACCATAAATTGAGTGGCTTACAAACAACAGAAATTCTCCCCAGGATCTTCATGATCAAGGCACTGACACATTCGGTGCCTGGGGAGGGTGCGCTATCTGGTTTGTAGACAGTTCTTTGTTAAGAACGAGGGTCTCCCTGGAGCATCCTTTATAATGGCACGAACCTTTTTGTGTGGGTTCCACTCTCATGACATTTAGTTTCCCAAAGGCTATCTCTCCTAATACCATCTTGTGCAGGGTTAGGGTTTCAACATATGAGGGTGGGGGCAACACAAACATTCAGACCATAAGCAGCTTTAATCCTGCTTTGATCCTTTGTGTAAGTAAGTCCATTGTAGCTACTTCCTTCTTTGACTATCTTCCGTGTTTGTGCATACGATTCTTGGAGGTAGAATTTCCTGATGACTGAGCCTATCTCAGAGTTTGAGACTAAAGCACATGTAATAAATAAATGAATAATGATTAATAGGTCCTTTATAGCATACTAAATTTGTAATTTCAAAACTGAAACAAAGCAAATCAAAATACATTGGTGGCAATTGTATAAACATGTTTTTTTATCAAAATATTCAAAATGGAGTATCTTACTCAAAATGTAATTTTTAACTCATATGACACTTAAATAAATGTACTATAAATATATAAAGAATGACACAAACAAATTATGTATTGTGCTGAAAAAGAAAAGCTCTATTGGCAAACCGAACATATTTCTTTTCTTTGGTACCAGAAATCGAACTCAGGACCTTGTGCTTAGCAGGCAGGCACTTGTGCCATTGAGCTATATCCCTGGCTATATTTCTAATTATTTCTTAAATTTATATATTTTTTATGTTTTAGTTAGTGCCTCTGCCTTTACATTGAAATAAGCATGTTCATTGATCTTCGCTTACTGTACCCAGGACCTATTAAAAGGACACACACTAAGAAATACAAATGAATATACCCATTATGGGAGATGCTCTTTAAAATCTGAACTGTGAGAAGTTAGAAGCTCAGAAGTTCAACTAATGTTTTTCCATGTCTTCTCTTTTTTTTTTTTTTGAAAGAGGGCCTTGCTATGCAGTTTGGGTTGGCCTTAAGGAGATCCTTTTGCCTAAGCCTCCCAAATGCTGGGATTACAGGCATGTGCCATAACGTCCAGCTTTTATTTGTCCTTCTAATAGAGGCCAAATAATACAATAGAAAGACATTGAACTGTCAAGTGAAAACCTGATGTTCTAGAATCTTTTTTGACACTTGAATAGCATTGTAAACATAAATGTTTCATTTAGCATTTCTGGGATGTTGAAATGAAAAAGAAAGACATTTTGTGATATAGCACGGTGGTTTAAAAATATCTGAATGCAGTGACCCATGCAGTTCTGGCTTTGTAGCTTGTCCTCAGGAAACCTCTGAGTTATTTGTTTCCAATTTTCATTTCACTCATGGAACATACATGTGCTGCTTGGCATAAACCAACATTGTGTTATAGGAGTCAAAGATGAACTAAGTGGCTCTCATCTAGTGGGACTCAGAGTTCACTGTACAAAACTGGTATCCAAAATTTGGATAATGCTAATTGTGGTGGCTCCCAATATTTCATGTGCCTAGGAGGTACGTGGGAATCCCCCTTCTGTCAAAGATAATGATGCAGCATGTCTGGGGGAGGGCCTGAGATTCCCCCAAAGTTCCCAGGCTCTGGGTACTGTTGATCAATGGACCACTATTTGAGAAGCAAGCACAGCGATATAAACAGGGCGAAGAATAAAAGCAAACAATCAACCAGCTCCACACGAAAAAAATGAACGGGTTTGCAAGATGAGGAATGGAAAGTGCAAAGAAGGGTCTAAGTGCATTTAAAGATAGAGAAAATATGAGGAACGATCAGAAACTGCAGTGAATGTTGAAAAGTTTTAAAATGTTATTGCAGGAACAGACGTATTACCATTAACCCCCATTAAAATATTTCCCCTGGCTTTGAACACATTTATTCCGTCGTTCTTGCCACGTTCTAAAGCAGCTCTGGAGCCTTCTTCGGAGTGTCTTTATTTGTGTTATTGTGGCTCCCTTGATGTCATGTCCTGAGTTGATTCAAAATGTTTGCTTTTCATTATTATTTACCTTTGTGAAAGAGCCAGAAGTTGCACGGTGCCAGGGCTGGGGAGTAAGGTGGCAAGCGGACGTGGCGAGGATGAGGGGATAAGGCCGCACGAAGTGAGCGGAAGTACTCTGAGGGAGATTCGCGGCGAGAGTTCTTTGACTATAATGAGGTTTGTTATTTAACACACACCATATTTTCCAAATTTTTTAATTTTTAAAGATAAAGAACAAAAACATATTAACACACAAACAGACATAAACAAAACAACACCCAAACAATAGAAGCAATACAGAGTTTCAGACAAGGTGATAGAAAATGAACAATAGTGATTGTATTACATATGGTTATCTTCAAATTGGTTACTCAGTTAAACAAATATAGGCATTTAAGGTTGATCAAACAATTAAACATTACCTGTTCCTTTCAATAAAGCAATAGAAGTCAGTAATAAGACTCTCTCAATTACCCTATGTGTTTGTGTGTGTGTATATATATGTGTGTGTGTGTGTGTGTGTGTGTGTGTGCATGTGTGTATGTGTGTATGTATGTGTGTGTGTGTGTGCATGTGTGTGTGTATGTGCGTGTCTATATATATATATATGCACATATTTTTCCCCTTCTTTTTCTCCATTCCCTCATTCCAGTTGTTCCCTCCCTTTGAACAGTTTCTTTCATTTTCACAATATCTATTACATCTTTCAGATTTTATTTACTCTTTCAGGTTCCTACACTAGTGAGACAATACAGTATTTACACGTGCAAGTCTGATTTATTCCACTTATGAATATGGACCCTAGTTGCATCCATTTACCTATGAAAGCCTCAAGTTTATCTTTCTTTATAGCTATGTAATATTCCATATGTAAAAATACCACATCTTTTTTATCCGTTCCTCGCTGGATGGGCATTTGGGTTGCTTCCACAATTTAGCTAATATAAATTGAGCAGCTATAAATATGGGTGCACATACATTGCTGTGGTATGTTGTTTGTAGTTCTTCTGGAGAAATATGCAAAAGGGAAATAGCTGAGTTGAATGGGACCTCTAGTCCCAGTTTAATGAAGAATCTCCAGGACTGATTTCTATAGGCGTTGCTCCAGTCTACACTCCCACCAACAGTGGAGAAGAGTTCCTTTTCCCCCACATCATCACCAGCACTTGATATTGGTTGATTTCTTGATGATAGCCATTCTTTCTGGGGTGAGATGGAATCTCAGTGTTGTTGTATGCATTTCTTGAATGATTAATGATGTTGAACATTTTTCATGTATTTATTTTCCATTTGTATTTCTTTATCTGAAAAGTGTGTATTCATCTCAGATGGCCACTTTTGGATTGGGTCTTTAAATTTAGGGGGGCTGATTATTTTTAGCTCTTTATATGTTCTAGATAGAAGTCCTTTGTCTGAGGGACAGTTGGCTAAAACTTTTTCCCAATTTGTGGGTTTTCTTTTTACTCTGTTGGTGATTTCTTTAGATGTGCAAAAACTTTTCAATATGATGAGATCCCAGTTGTTGATTCTTTGAAGTATTTCCTGTGCAGTTTGGTTATTGTTCATGAACTCTTTGCTTACCCCTATGTCTTCAAGGTTTTTACCTACTTTGTCTCCTGGTATATCTAGTATTTCTGTTTTAAGTTTTTGACCCATTTTGATTTGAGTTTCGTGCATGGTGATAGACATTTCTCTGTAAGATAACACTCAGATTATCTTTATGACATTAACAATATTATTAGAGTAGATTTACAGTTTTCCTTTTTATTATCCATTCAACCAGTATATGTGTTTTGATTTGGGAATTAAGACTATATGCATTGAGAATTATTACTGAAAGATATTGATTTATTCCTGTCATTGCATCATTTTCCTGATTTAGATTCATTTCCCCCATTTGGCTTAATTGCCCACTATGCCTTGTATATTCATTCTTTTACTTGTTAGCTTTATTGTCCCTAGGATATACTCAAGAATTTGTGGAATGCTGGTTTGGTGGCTATGAACTACTTAAGGTTCTCTTGTAGAAAGACATTATTTCTCCATCAATTTTGAGTGATAGGTTTGGAGGCTATATCAGTCTGACTTGAAGGTTGTTTACTTTTAAGGCTTGAAACACTTCACTCCAAGCTCTTTGCCTTTAATGTGAAAGTATGTTTAATTCTAGGGAGCTTACCTGGGTAAGTAATTTGTTGCTTTCTCTAACAGCTTTTAAGATTCTGCTCTTATGTTGGACTTCAGAGATTTTGACTATGATGTGTCATGGAGCAGTTCTACTGTGGCCATGGTTATCTGGGGTTCTCTATGTCTCCCTTATCTGTGGTAAACCTCTCCACCATATTAGGAAAGTTTTCTGCTATTATCTTTGTAAATACTTTTTTCATGGCTTTTATGCTGTCTTCTGAATTATAACACATTCCAATTAATGTTAGTTTTCCTTGTGTAACCTAGCAACTCCTGGATTTACTTTCCATGAACTCTTATTGTCTTTAAACTTTCTCTCAGTATGTGTTCTTCTGCATCAACCCTATGTTCTAGTTCTGCAACTATTCTCACACCGGTGGCTTGTCTTGCCTACACATTCGAGAGACTTTTTAATGTCTTGGATTTCTCTTTGGCATGCGTTCATGGACTCTATCTTTGTTATATGAGTAATTTGGTATCATTTTGTTTAGCTCGGCTAGCTTTTTATTGATATCTTCTATTAGCTCCTGTTTTGTCAGGACATTCCTTTTATATCATTATTATGTCATACAAGTGATAGGAACATATAATATCAATGAAATAAAGTATTAAATTCTTAATATGTTTTGCACATTGAGAATAAACATCAACATTTTCACATCAGTTGTGTACTTGCTTACAAAACCTAAAATATAACATCAGAAATAAATTCCTATATGATCTAAAATGAAAATACCAATAGAAATGATCTTAACTTCAATCATCACACCTAAGGCAGTCTTTATACATGACAACAGTAGGTTTCATACATACACATTGCTTACACTTACAGCACATATTATTTTGCTTTCCTGGCCTTTTTCTAGGACCTACTTTGCATCTTGCTGTCCTTGTTATTTTGTCAGGAGGTTATTATAATATACTATACAATTTGTAGTTAACAGGAACATAAAATTACAATAAAATAAAGTATTAAATTCTTAGTATGTATTGCACATTTAGAATAAATGTCAACATTTTCATATCAGCTATACACTTGATTACAAAACACAAGAGGTAACAACAGAAATAAATTCCTATATAAACTGCAACTAAAATACCAATAGACCTCTACAACAAAAATATTATGCTTCAATTTCACACCCAAGGGAGTCTTCACACATGACAAATACATGTTCCATTCAGACATCTTTCTTACTCTGACAACACATGTGCTTATCTTTCCTTTTCTATGTGGCAGGCTATTCATATCACCTCTCTTGTTATTTTGTCAGGAGCTTCCTATTGTATTGTACAATGTACACTTAGCAGGAAAATAATATATCAATAAAATAAAATATCAAATATGTAGTGAGTGCTCAGAACAGATATCAATTTTTTTTTTTTTTGCGGTACTGGGGATTGAACTCCGGACCCTGCGCTTGCTAGGCAAGCGCTTATTCCACTGAGCTATATCCCCAGCCCCCAGATATCAATGTTTTTACACCAGCTGCTTACCTGCTTATAAAACCTAAAAGATAACATCATAAATAAAAACCTATGTGAACTTCAATGTAAATACAAAAAAGTCTATCACAGAAATAATCTTTGCTTCAACTGTCACAACCAAGGTAGTCTTCACACATGAAAACAGCATGTTCCCTACAAGAGTATCACTTACACTGATAGCATGTATGTTTTGGGTTCCTGTGCTTTCCTGTAGGGAACAGTTGACATCTTTTTGGTCTGACTGGTATTGTAGTAGATCTTTGTGACACTGCCTCTGCCTGTTCACCTATCAGCTCACCAGTGTGCACCACAATTTTTTTTTTTTTTTGCATAGTTCCCTGGGCAGAAATATTCTATTTTTCCTGTGCTGTAAATGATCTCTTGAGTTTGCATCTCGAACCTCTAAGAAAATTTCTCCATAATATTTTGGACTTGTTATTTTCTTTATAAACTATCAAGCTATTTATGCTGTGCATGTTTAGGATCAAGTAAAACACAACCATTGGTTAGTGCCTGTTTTTCAACTGACATCATAGTTGTTGCATAACTCATCAGCAACATCTACTCTGCCTTTGGTTTTGTTGTAGAAAGTTTCCACATCAGCCTCCTTCCATTTTATTGAGGTTTCCCTATCAATATTTCCATCACGGTGCAATGTTGACATTAGCAGTAACAGTTTTTCTTTGCCATATACAAGGCCAATGTTACATCATTTTGAAACCAAATAGTAATATACAATTCTCTGTTTTGAAACTGCAACATCTCATTTGGAATTTCTGCTGTGTTCCTGCTCACAGTTCCTATGCTGGGCAACTTGTGCTCTGTTAGAAAATGTAACATCAATTGGAAACTGATAAACCAATTATCAAGTATCACATTTCAATTAGTTTGGGAGATGGGAGCAAGTGTGTTTGCAATATCATTTGGTTTCTTACTATATGAATAAGGACCTGGTGGCTGAGTTCCAGGGTAAACTTCCAAATTTAAAACATCATAAGTTTCACATTTACAAGGGCATAAATTTTCATGCCATATTTTGAAGGTTTTTTGGGAATATTCTGTCTGAAGCTACAGTGAACATGAAACGCTGCAAGATGTTCATCAATAGTCATGCATTCAAATGGTTTGTAAATTGCTTAACAATTACCAACAAATCTCCCAACAATGAGTGGATAGCAGCTGAATTATACTTTGTTTTTCTTTCTTGCAAGGTGGTTTTATCAGGAAACCAAATGTCCTCAGAGTAATCACTATTGTAAAAACCTTAAGCCCATGGCCATCACTTTTCCTCAGGTTTACATTCTTATGATGACCATGAGAAAGCCCTGCTAAATATTGCAGATCTACGGATGCTTTCAGTTCAGCTAGTGAGGTGTAATAATAAATACATTTTTGAGTATGATTATTGGTGCATAGAGAACATATTCTCTTGTATTTCAGCATTCGTGTATTTCATTACATCTTGTAGCCTTTTGTCTGTTACAATTTCCAACATTGAATAGCAGTGCTGACATTCTGTCCAGTAGGTTGTACTCCTGCCAAGATCCTCACTATATTTTTGGACCTAGTTCTAACATTGAATTAATCCATTTAGCTGCATGACCATTTTGCAACATTTCAACTAGTCAAATATGTACTCACATTGCTGTTTTCTTTGTTTTCTAAATTAAGACAGTCTGTATTCCCTGTGTCTGTTTTGGTCAATTCTTGCTCCATTCACTATCATAGGAACTTGGCTCACATGGCCAACATCAAAGTCATTATCCTCTTCATCTTACATGCATAAGTGATCTGATGAATCACTTTTTACCGCCTCTGAAACTTGAAAATCTGGTTTTCTGTGTGCCATTGTACTGAATTGGGCTACTTCCACCAGAAAAAAATCAAACTAACCCCACATTCTATTATGGTAAAGTATATGTCCACACAGTAAAAGAACAATGATGATGTATTTTATTCCCTATGATGCTAAAGTAAGCATACACAAAACCTGTTAGATGGAGCATAAATGTGGGTAAAAATCCTGGTTTGACACTTTTGCACACATGTGTACATCTTGCTGTTCATCATGCCAAGTGAGTAAACAAAAATATTGCTCCCTATATCCCCCAAACACAGCAATGTGATGCACATCTGCCTACTATTATGCTAAAGCAAAAAATTATGGGATGGGTTCTATTAATGCAATGTTATGTCCTGTAGGTAATGCAATCACTTTCAAACTAAGATCCCTCTGAAAGCTACAGAAGACTTGTCTTGCTTCTCACCACATAGGGCAGAGGTCCCATATCTTTCCTGTCCTTCTTGATCTGGCCATCTCCAACACTGTCAGTATAACAGAGTGATACCAGAAACTCTGAGGTATAGGTGTTCTGTAGTTCTATAGTTCAGTCTTCAATAATTAATCTCTTTCTGAAATGGTTCTTGATTAAACTCCTTCAAATATAGCTGCACTAGATTTCTTCCCCAACTGTAGCCTGCCACGAGGTAAAAGTCACTTTCAGAGCAAAAGTCCACACTGTTTTTGTAGTTTACAATAGCTAAGGCCTTTTTGAGGAGCTAGTTTTGCCCAAGTATGTCCTGGTCCATAGTTTCTCTTTGGAGCTTGTAACCCTCTCCAGGCTTACCTGTGTCAGCAGAGAAAACTCCCTCTGCCTGGGATCCAGGCTTAGCTTTCCAGACTGCTTTGTTCTTTACTCTGCACTGTGCCCCATTTCTCCAGCTTTTCCATAGTTTCTAGTTTTCCTTTTAGCTCTCTGCTGATTCCTGCACAGCTACTTTTAAAATTTTCTTCAGTAAATTTTTATTTTCTAGGTATATCAATTTAAGGTACCGGAAAGGCTCCATTTTGCTATTGGTCTCTATTCTGCCATTTTAAATCACTGGATTTCTATCTCTTATTATTATAATTTTTGCTAAAATTTCCTGATCAATTTCTGAATTTTTTCTCTGTATTTTCCTGAGTGATACTGAGCTTCTTTTAGAAAGGTACATTGAATTCTTTGTCAGGCAGTACTGTCCCCATCTGTTTTGAGTTATTCATTATTGTATTTTGTCTATTGGTGATATTCTTTTTTCATGATTGATTTTGATCCTTATAGCCATACACTGATGTCTGAAAATTGATACCTAATCCAATCTTCAGTCAGGCTTTAAGAGCTTCTTTTAGCAGTATTTTAACTATCTAGAAGGTTGTTAAGCCTATGACCACTTTAGTTGTTCAAAAACAAGAGAACACCCTAAACCAGGGCTGCCATTGTCAAATTCCTTGGTCATTGCTGCACCAGAACCCCATGGTCACTGAGGCCAGTGGTACTGGAATGTTCTTAAGGCCTGTGGCCTATACATTTGGGCTGATGCTGAGATTTACTCAAGATCCAAGGCTACCATAGTCAGCTGATGGTGATACAGGCCAAAACTCAATCCCATCAAGACCCTGGATTCTTGATGATACCAGGGCAATTCTGGAGACACTGTGGCAGGTTCTGTCCTGGTGTCAGGGTCTATGGTGTTCTACCTGGTACTGGATTTTCCTGTAGCAAGTTTGGTACAAATTTTCTTGCATAGTCCTTCATTTACTTCCCTTTCATTCTCTGAAGCAGACAATCTTTCTCCACAGTGCTGCCTAAGTGAGTGCTAATGTGGGTAATGTGAAATTGTCCTCTCTCCCCATTTTAGTGCATCTTTTCTTATTATTATGCTAAAACTAAGTACTTTGATTACTCCTCTTATTCTCTTGGCTCCTATGAAGGTTTTGTTCACATGTGGATAGTTCTTCAAATTGATGTCTCTGTAAAGATTATCATTATAATTTTACCCAGCCATTTTACTCTGCCTCTCTTCAGTAATTGCTTTAAATGTAAATGAATGAAACTTTAAAATCAAAATATGCAGCATAGCTCAGTGGATTTTTTTAAAGGATCCAATTATATGCTGTCTATAAAAATTTAAATTTACATATAACGACATATGCAAGATAAAAGCAAATGGAAAAATGGTTGCATGCAAACTGTAACTAAAAGAAAGAAAGGTGGTCATTCTTTTATCATACAAAATAAAATATATTTTAAGTCAAAGATTGTCACAAGAGACAAAGAAGGACATTACATAGTGTTAAAATGGTCAATTTACTAGGAAAATATAATAGTTATAAATATACATGTACCAACAGATGAGTAGTGAATATATGAATTTAACATTAAAAAATTGAGAGGAAATATAGCAATAATAGATAGAGATAACGGTACCCCACTTTCAATAGGGATTAGATCAAACATGTGGAAGACCAATAAGGGGTCAGAGGATTTGAACAACATAAAGGCCAATTAGACCAGACATATAAGAACACTCCACACAACAGCAAAATACGCATCATTTTCAAGTGTACCTGTACTCTTTCTCAGGATAGACTATAGATTAGAGCACAAAATTAGTCTGAAAAAATTAAGTAGATGAAAATCATACAAGGTATTTTTCTGACCACATTAAAATGAAGTTACAAATCAACAGCAAAGGGAAAGCTTTAAAAAATTTACATATATGTAAATATTAAATAACACTATCTAGAACAGTCAATAGAGCTGAGAAGTCATAAGGTGAATACAAAATATCTTCAAATAAACAAAATCTCAAGACTAGATGGCTTCACTGCAGATTTCTACCAAATGATCAAATTAACCTAATCCTTTACAGACTCTTAACAAATATAATATTCATACGGAATCTCAATGGACAATGATTGAATGATCCTCCATAAAGGTGCCAAAGCTATAGAAGAGAGGACATATAGGCGGCTTTTCAGCAAAAGATTTGGGAAAAAGTAAATAACTTAGCAAAAGAGTGGAGTTGGACTGTTACGTTACAACACATAGAAAATGAACTCAAAATAAAGTAAAAACCTAAATGCAAGACCTGAAACTTTATGACTCTTAGTAGAAATTTCCCCATAGAAATCTTCATGACATTGGATTTGGCAGTAATTTTTTGGGTATGATATCAAAAGCACTGACTTTTCAGAGCTGATTGGATCTAGGGTGTATGATCTTGGGATTAAGGGTGTGGTAATAAATTAGCTCACTGATTGTTTTCGCATAGTTCTGGGTATGGATAATGGGAACTGTGTGCGGCTTGTAGCCTGGATAGGATAAAAGGGAAAGGTAGGCTTGCTTTACTGCTTGCTACTACTGACTCCTGCCTGCTCTACCATGGACTGTTTCTCCTCCACAATGTCCCTCTGCCATGCCACCCTGCCTACATACTGTGATATACTGTGAGCTGAAATGAACTTCTTTTAACTTTGGGTGTTGAGTATTTTGTCTCAGCAATGAGAAATGTAACTAAGACAACTATTTGTTTTACAAGTAGTGAATACTAAAAAGAAGATTCAAACTCAGGACCTCTGACTTAGAGCTCTTGCTGCACACCCCTCAGTTTTTCTTCATCTGCAAAATGTGTATGGTAATACTTCTTAAAGTTTCCATGAAACTAAAAAAAAAACATATGAAGCATAATGTCTCAATGTCAAATCATAGAAGATTTTACTAATGGGCACTGGAAGCTTGTTTTGTGCACATAATATATTCTTATTTTAAATTCTAAAACAAACCACAAGCTGCTTATGCTACTTGAGAAAGCCACTGTGTTCTAAGATGAGCTGACAAGAAAATCCATTCATTGTTAGAAAAATTCATCTCCCATTAAAGATCATTTATTTCATTCCTCCAAAACAAATTATTTAAGTTTAAAAATAGCAGAGGGATGTTAAGAAAAAAAAACCATATAAATGCTAAAAATCTTTGTGTGAGGTTTCAGCCACTATTCTTAACATACTGTCCAAGGGTTTTTGACTACAAATAGAAGACTTTCAGGAAGGAATTATTCAACAAAGTTTTATTTTCTGTTCAAATTGGGATACGGGGAAAAAGATGGGAGTAAAAATAATTCAAAGTTTTCTGCTCAAACAACTGCTTCGGCCTATCATTCAGTGTCTTGATGATATGTTCACATTTGCCCACCAACCGCTTTTACCACTTTTTCCCAACACAGACTTCTTTTTAATAAAGTCTCCTCAAAGTCCACAAACAAGCAATATTTTTTCTTTATGCCTTTAGTCATTTGGCTCAAATGTTCCTTTCTTACTTGGAGAATAAGCTTCATTTAGATTTGCCTACTGTACTTACATTTTGACCTCTAGAGTTCAAACTATTTTATTTTATTATTGTGGTTTTGAGGATTGAACCCAGAGCCTTTCCACTGAGCTACACCCCTGGCCCTCTTTATAATTTTTTTATTTTGAGTCAGGGTCTTCTTAAGTTACAAGTTTCCTAGTCTAGGCTTGAACTTGTAATCCTCCTGCCTCACATTCCTGAGTAGCTGGGATTTCAAGTGTATGCCACCACCTTCAGTTCAACACTTTTTAATGCCTAGTAATACTGCTTCTTTTCAGATTACATGCTCTCTAAGAATACATGTTTTCTGACATTCACTTTCATATCCCTAAAGCTTATTGTGACGATTTAGATCTAAAATGCCTTTCAAAGGTCCATGTGTTAAAGTTTGGTCTCTAACTGGTAGTGTTTGGGTATTATGGTTTGTGTCTGAATGTTACCCTCAAAGTCTCATGTGGTAAAGGGGGGTGAACTCTTCAGAGGTGGCTGAATCTAGAGTTTGCAACTGGTTCATTGTCTAGTGCTGCAACCTGTGGCTGTGAGTGCAGGTATCCTTAGGGCAGGTAGCCGTCGTGTAGTATGTGATAGAAAGAGGCTTGCTCCTTCCTTTTTGCCCCTTTTGCTGTCTTTCACTGCCACAAACTGTTGCCCTTTGCCATGTGCCACCCTGCCTTGGAGCCAGCTGATTGTGGACTGAAACTTCCACAAACTGTGAGCTAAATAAACATTTCCACACTGGGTGTGGTGGCACACGCCTATAATCCCAGCACTCAGGAGGCTGAGAGGCAGGAAGATCGTGAGTTCCAGGCTTACCTGGGCTACAAAGTGAGTTCAAGCCCCGCCTGAACTTCATAGTGAAACCCTGTCTCAAAAAGGAAAATAAATACATAAACCTTCCCTACTTTAATTTTGGGTCAGGTCTTTTGGGTCCACAGCAAGAGAAAAAACAACTAAAACATTGGGAAATGTTATCCTATTTACGAGATGGGCCTCTTGGAGGACTTGTCACTCCAGTGTGCCCCTCAAGAGGCTTACAGGACTCTGCCCCTTACTTTTCCTATCACTGCCTGTGATGCCACTCACAGCCTACCACTGCTATTCAACATCCCGACCAGAGGTCCAAAAGCAATGTGTCTGTACCACTGCAGATTGATAATAATTCAAAGACCGGAAGCCAAAATAAACCTTTTCTCTGTGTAAATTGATTATTTTAGATTTTAGTTGTAGCAAGGGAAAACTAACCCATTCCAGTGTAGTACTTGAACCTACCACTACCAGTAAATGCTGTATAAAGCAATCACCTTCCAAAGGTCCCAGCTATGATCACATGATGATTGAAGGGTACATCTAGATATAAACCATAACAAACACGTTCAGTTACGAAGTCATCAGTAGATATATTCACTGATGAATACAATGACCCACGATCTAGTCACTTTCCAAACACATGAGACATTTGGGGGACGCTTGAAGTACTAACCATAACATTTTGCACAGTTCTACCCCCAAAAGTCTCACATCCATCTCATTATGCAAAATACATGTAGTCCATCTTTACTGAGTTGGCAGTCATAACAGTTCCAGCATCACTGAAAAGTCCAAATCAAAAGACTCCTTTGAGACTTAAGGTAAACTCTCAGCTGTTGAGACCCTGCACAAACACAAAAAGAAAGTTACTTTTGTCTAACACACAATGGCTTTGGGTAAACATTCCCATTCCAAAAGGGAAAACAGAGGAATAGAAAGGAATCAGCATAAAGATAGACCAAAAGCCAGGAGGGCAAGCATTGGATGCTGTAGTTGTATGTTCAACCTTGGGGCAAATAGTGATAAGATGTGAGTTCCAAAGGGCTTGGGCAGTCCCACCTGTATGGCCTTGCTTTTTGCAGGTCATGTGACCTCTTTCTTTGGCAGGCTCCACTCATGTACTGCAGTTTCCTTAGCAGATAGTCGACAATTCTGAGTTTTCCCACTCCCTGGTGTCTCCACTGTACCTCTGGCTTCATTCTCATGGATTGAAGCATTACCCTCTCAGGGGATCCTAGCAGGGACTGTGACCCTGCCATACATGTGCCTGGTCTCCCAGTCTTCTGCTAAAATCTGGGCTCTTGCAATCTGCATGCCTGCAAAACCAGATGATGCTATGGACTTCTGTCAGCTTAAGCAAGGTGAGTCCTCTTGGACCCTTATAGCAGCAGCCTCTGAGTGTCTGGGTCGCAGAATTTGGGGACTCAGTAACCCTATGTTGCTCTGAATGTGGGAAGGACCTAGAGCCCTCTCTCCTCTAAGCAGTCTTTCAGAGAAGTTTACCCTATCGCTTCTCGGCCTTTTGGCTAGGATCAAGTGCAGAGAAGTTTACCCTTTTAGACCCTTGAGCCTGGGAAGGGTGAAGTCTGGCCATTTCCTTTTTAATGCTAATTATTTTAACAACCATTTCTTCATTCTCCTTGGCCACAATTGGATGAGCACTTCCTTTTTGGCAGAACCGCAAATTTTTCAAATCATTTACATCTGTGTTTTTCCTCTTCTCACTATAGATCTGGCTATGTGTGCCTTGAAATTTTTGTGATATTAATTCACTGCCCTTAGTCTGTCTCCCTCAGTCTCAAGACCTGGGCAAGATGAAGATAAGCTCCTCACCATGATGTAATGTGCATGGTCTCTAGTCCAGTTTCCAATAAAATCCTTATTCCCATCAGAGAATCTGAAACCTCATGAGCCTGGCCTTTAATGTCCACATTTATATTTGTATTCTGACATGAGTTCCAAGCAGAATCACCTACAAAGCTTGGTGTACAATGTTCTAGAGTTGTCAATTCCAAACTTTTCCAAACTTCTTTCTTAAACCAATTCCAAAGGTTTCTGAACCACATGGTTAGGCAATAATTTCACATTTCTTACCAATTATATGCATTAACTTTCCCATTGCTGGTCATAATACCTGAAGCCTGAAACTTAATGGTGGGGAGATTTAAGTTTGGCTCACGGTTTTAAGAGGACTCAGCTCTAGTTGGTTGTCTTCAAGACAGAATTGGCATAGAGAAGTGCCTAGTGGTGGACAGCTGCTTGCCCCATGGTGACTAGAAAGCTGAAGGAGGAACCAGGGATCCCAGCTACACTCTCAGCAGCTCAACTCCTTTGACTACCCTTACAACACATCGGCAACAGCACATTCGGCTATGAATTCGTAAGTGGATAAATACACTGTTAGAAATAGCAATCCCATGATCCATTCATCTTCTAAACACGTAAGACTTACAGGGAGTGTTTTAGATACAAGTTATATCACCCATCATAAGGTGAAAATACAAGTAAAGAATCCACTTCATACTTCCAGAACGTGGTTCACATCAGAGCATATCAATACAGTACACTGTACAGCATGGGCTGTTCACTGTCATGATGGCCTGGCTGGTTGGGAGGTGAATCATACTTCCACTGCCCAGTATCATGATAGTATATCTTATGGCAATACCGCACGCTAGGAAAAGACCAAACTTCAAAATTCAACGTATGCATCATATTTAATGTGTATCCCTACTCCACACACTGTAAACTTATCACATCAAAAGTTTGGTACAGGAAAATAAAAGAGCACCATAACAGTTAAAATTAAAGTCACGTACCCAAGTTAAAGTCATGTAGTTTTAATCCAATCTCCTATCACTACAATTGCTAGTAACCCAATTCACAGTCTATGAAGTCTGAAATTTGGTTTAGCATACTATTTCTAAATACTTTTTAGCAACATTTTTAAAGAAACCCACTGTCTGTGAGTATTTCCTAGACTTAGCCAACCTAGTTTTAAGATAAGAGGAAAACATCAAGGAAAATAAGCCAGATTTTATGTAGCATTATAAAAAGGAATTTTTAAAAGTCAAGCATCACAGAAAATTTTGCCCAGCTCATCAAATTAGCCTTGGCTTAATCCATATTTACAAACTTATTTCCGTCTAGCTATTTTCATCATCTTCTATCATTAAACTGACAGTAGTTCTCAGTCTTGAAACAAGCAGAAATATCCCCTTGAGGGAAGTAATAACTACCTACTTTTCTGACCACACCCTCTCTGTCTACTTTGAGGCTTCTTCTTCTTCCTTCTGCCACCCTAAATGTTCCTTCCTGAGGTTTATTCAAGTCTTTATTTTGGTACCTTTGCCTCTGATAATCTCACTTACTCCATGGTTTCAATCATTGCCTCTCTGCAGAAGGATCCCAAAGACATGATGGTAGCTGAGACTTTCCAAGCTAGATGCTCACAGTTCAATTGCATGCTATATTTGGATATTATATAAGCACTGCAGACTTAATGTTTACAAAACTAAAAGCCTGAACTTCCTCTATTGTCCATTTAACTCCTGCAGTTCTTTTAAGACTTCATTTCCCTCCCTAGCTCTTCTAGAAGCTCAGAGCTTTTTTGAATCCTCTCTTTCCTTTTTTTGCTGCAGCTCCACTGTTCTATTGTCATATGTACTACTTTCAATAATTTAATTAGTCTCCTTACTTCCAATTTGAGGACTATATCAACACTAATCAGCATTCTAAAGGATGGCATCATGGTTCAAATGTTCTTTAAGCGCCTTTGTGTCTGACCGTATATGGAAGAATGTTCAAATTGTGTAGGATGATTTTCAAAAGTTTAAACTTTTCTAGGCTCATTTCTCATCATTCTAAAATTTATAGCTTATACAATAATAATGACCTTTGTTGCTATATTTAATCTCCCCCCACACAGTATTCAGTGTCTTGCTCCTTAAAATTTGCTGTTATAATATGATGTGTTTATAGACTGAAGTTCCATAAACTTTCAGAACCTAGATCACATGATTCCTTTCTCAAGGTTTACCTGAAAGTTTCAGCTTCCTATGATCTCTATCCTGATGGTACAGAAAGGGTACGGATTTTGGAGTTTTATAAAGCTGGATTCTAGTCTCTACTAGCTTTGTGATAAAAGGAAAGCTATTTAGCTGCTTTCAGGCCCAGCCCAAGAGTGACCTGAGGGAGAGCTGGGCTGGTGACTACGAACAATAGACTCTACACTGCTGACAACTGCCCTCTGCAAACAAGAAGTGTAATTAAGACATTTAGGACTCGACTTGAGGTCGTACTGGCACCAGTTCTGTGTACACACCTGTACTGATTATGTATGGTATTGACTTCAAATATTCCATCTAGAGTCTTTGAGATTCTGATCCTAGTCCCCGAAAATACCATATATACTCAGATTCCCCACCAGGTAGCTGCTGATATCATTCTGATGTCAGCCTGCCTGTATGTACGTGAATAAAACCTGATCTTTCCCACAGCCTCAGTCTCTGAGTGTTGCTTCTTGCCACCACTACCTAACAGCTACTTTAAATCTTGGTTTTCTTGCCTATAAAATAGGATGAATACAGCTTACTAAGAAGTTGAACAGGAACTCTGTGTAAGTAGAAGAGAGCCAGGAAGATGGTATGAAGAAGCTTGAGAAAGTATGTCATTATTTTTTTGTTGTTGCTGTTTTGGTCCCAGGAATTGAACTCAGGACCTTGCACTTGCCAGGCAGGTGCTTCTGCTACTGAGCTATATCCCCAGTCCAAGAAAGTATGTCAAAGTATATCACTCAGCCATATCAAATGTCAACTGTGGCTCAGATACTTAAAAATAAAGGGTAATGAACAAGATAAACACAGTCTCTGCCTTGCTGGAGCTCATAGTCCTGGAGCTAATACCTTGGCCCAGTCTAGTCCTCTACTTTGCAGATTCAAAAATTTGACTTAGAATTGCTTAGATTAATGAATGTAACTCACAACTTTGACACCTTTGTAAAAAAATACAACCAGAAAAACAGTTCTTTGGTGTATTGTCAAACTAACTGAACCCTCTACGCTGGCCTAGTCAAGTAGCAACACAGAATCAGAATGAGAAGATTCAAATGTTTGATGGACTCAGGCCTTACATCCAGATGGGTTAAACTCTAAAAGAGGAAGATAGACTTTCTTCACAAATAAATGAAGTAAGACAACATATGGGGCCGGGGATATAGCTCAGTGGCATAAGTGCTTGCGTGGCAAGCCTGAGGTCATGAGTTCAATTCCTGGTACTAAAACAAATTATTATGGGGCTGGGGATATAGCTCAGTGGCTCAAGCTCCTGCCTGGCAAGCGCAAGGTCCTGAGTTTGATTCTCGGTACCGAAAAAAAAAAAAAAAAAAAAGACAGCATATGAAATATCAAGCCCAGGGTGCTTAGAATGGTCTTTTGCTATTTTGTTTGACTTCTTGAAGAATCACGGGAGAGGTTACTAAACATTCCTATCAATCTTAAAGGGAGGGATAGACATGCTTACCACAGATCTTTGTACAAAGTGAAGTCTGATGGTGAAGCTGGCAATGTTGCTGAGAGGTACATTTTGAGCACGATTTATGAATCTTTATGTGACAATAGGAAATTGTTGGATAAGAAAGAATGAACTTGGCTGGATATCTGCTATTAGACAAACTAGCAGGTCAGAATCAAAGACCAGATTTCAGTGTCAAGATAAAAGACATGTCATTATTTCCATATGTATTTTTAAATTATGCATTGTATTTCAATAAAGTATACATATGTTTGTTAATGCATAATTTAAATTTCTTGTAGACTGAGACAAGGCTATTAGAACATTGGATCTTATAGACTGTATACTCTTACTTATGGCTTAAGAATGGAATGAATTACCTATTTTATTCTGAAACAAAAAGCATACATAATATTTAGGCATCATTTGCACATTGGATAAGCTCCCTTTTTATACAGCTCTTGGGGTTGAAAAGAGATGTGTGAAATGCAGACTTTATATGAGGTGTGATTTTTTTAAAAAGAGTACGAGTTTGGAACCAGGGGGAAGGTAGAAATTTTATTTCTACTTTACTTCTATCCCTCTGATATTCTAATGCCAAATAAAGAAATTCCTAGGACACATAGGCAAGGCATAGAAGAAAAAATACAAAACAAGGTAGCCTTAACAAAATAATGTTTTCTCACTCTGCGGGTCATGTAGACCCCTCACAAACCTGAAGAGTATGTGGTAATTATTATACATTCTTAATGGTTCTTGTTAATGGCCATCTGTCCATCCCTAGGTTCATTCTAATAAGGGTTTGTGATGGCTTGTACAAACACAGCAAGATAATAAGAAAAATAACACAAACAGCACAAATTGACAGAGGGAAGCTAAAGTCAATATAGAGGCCAACAAAAATAAACTGAAGCCAAGGGTATTATTCATCCACAGAACGCAGGATGTAGGGATCTGTGTGCTTGCAATAATGGGGGTAAAATAAAAACACGGAGTTTTCTTACATAAATGTTGGATTTTGCAGGTATATTCTATTTCCTTGGAAAATTCAACTTCCTTAGAACATGAAGCCAAAAGAGAATCTGGAGAGAAGGAGGAATACGTTAGCGTTCCTTTAGGTGTACTGTCTTTCTTTAGGTCTCACAGTGGCACATTGCTGATTTAAATGGTTGCTTGGGACTGTTGATTCCTATAGAATATTCTTTGAGGGGATTTTTGAAATTTCTATTTTATCTTGCTACTAACCCAATCTTTTCGCTTTTGCTTCTTTTTATCTATTTAAAAATCTAAGCCTGGTTCTTCTTTAGATATTCATCAAAGGCTGGTTATGTCTTAGACTTATTGGGATTTCTCTTTAAAAGATGAGATACCTAATTTGTTCACACCCCCCAAACAAAATCAATGAGAAAAGAGCTATATCCAGCCACTGAAAGAAATAAAAGTTGAGATATCAATTAGCTGCACTATACTTCCATATTAAAATTTCTTGGAAGAATCAGGAAAAACCATCTGGAGCTTACAGGCCTCAGAGCATGCAGTTTGGATCTCATTTACACAGGTATTCTGAGAAGCATCCAGGAAAAGTTGTGCTTCCTGGGTTGAAGAATAGAGCTCACTCCCTGTGGAAGTGTGTGGTTTTCTTTTCAATTTAAAAAATGATTTTCTACTGCTTGTGGCTCATAAAAATGTCAGACTGATAATTTTGGAGCCTCAAATTTCTTCACCCAAGACAAGAATGGCACAGGAGGAAATTCACAACTCACTAACACACCAAATATTACCAAGACTCAAGGGCCTTAACTGGGGTACTATAGACATTCATATGAATGCTAAAATTTTTACATGACTCTGACTGAGCATTTAAAGTTTGTACCCAGAAAGGAATGAATAAATTCATAAGCAGTACAGGTAGCTTTCCCAATCTACCTATCGTTCCTACAAGTTACATTTTACTAGGCTCAAAGAGTATTTAAAGTGGTGAGTTTTGAGCCAGGATTTTTAACAGATGACAGTTAATATGATCTCTAAGGGACTGTGTTCCGTTATGTTAAGGCCTCACAAGTTGACCACAAGAAACAGATGAAGTCTTTAGAAGACCTACAGTTTAGTTTTGAGTCATTTGTAAGCCAGGCAAATCCAGATTCCTAGCAATTCCACAAACTGGGCAGAAACAGCTTTCTAAAGGAAACTAGTATCATCCAAGATTGCCAATTATTTCTAAAAATTATTTTGCCAGTCAGTATCAGGGAAACAATAAAAATAAATAACATAGTGCTCCACAAGACAACATGGCATAAATAAAATCCACATGAAAAAGTAGACTATAGAAAACACAGGAGTTTCAGCTATGGGAGCTGTCAGATAGATATTCTAATTGAAATCCCATTTCTTTCAAGAAGGTGAGACATAGTTAAGAATTTAAGCAGTTCTTTAAAAACTAAAACTAGGATAACTAAAATTATGTACCAGTGAATAAGTGTATTAACCTCTCAGGCTCAGCTGAAGAAAGGTCTGTGAGAAAAAAAAAAAAACACAAACAAACAGAACTCCTAAAATTATGCACAGGATTTTAAAAAGTTGGCAATACTTGAGAAAAGATAAAAATACAGGGAGGGCCCAGCAGTACTATACAATAATGTATACTAAATACACCTCATTAGAAAAGGAAACTTTGGAGAAAAAAGGGAAGAGGCACTATTCAAAGAGATAATGGCTGAAAACATTTGTAAATTGACAAAAATATTATGTTAAGAATACTCATAAACTGCAAGAATAATAAAAAGATAACTGCATTCGTTACAAAATAGTAGAACTGCTAAAAAGACAAGAAAAAGGATACCATAAGGTTAGTGTGGAAAGGGGACAACTTATTTCCACAACCGATGACAGACTAACATTTGATTTCTCAGTATAAGCAATGCCACACCAACAGAAAGATTCAAAGCGTAGAAAGAAAGTACCATCGGCCAATAATTCCACAGCCGACAGAGAGATTTTAAAACAGGAAGGTAAGAAGTAAAAACATTAGATGAGATCCAGAACATTTTCATAATAAAACACTCAGTGATCAGGACTAGATGGAAATCTTTTCAGCTTTATAAAGAGTATTCATGAAATATCAGTAGTTGATAACATACTTAGTGCTGAAAGATTGAATGTTTTCCTCCTAAGGTCAGAAACAAGACAGTAATATTTATTTTGAGCGCATCCATTCAACACTGTAATGCAGATTCTAACCCAGGCAATTATGAAATGACAACCAAGCAGCTAGTTAGCTTCTTCAGCGCACATGAAGAACTGAAACTGCCCGTTTGGAGATGACATAGTCTTATATTTAGAAAGCTATGAGGAATCACTAAAAAGTAACAAAAAAGAATATTATTAGAACTACTAATTAGGATCAGCACAGTTGCAGGATACAAAATCAGTAGTTTTATTTCTATGCACTAGTGATGAATAATCTCAAAATTAAATTTAAGGAAATACTTTTACAATGATATAAAAAAGAACAAAATAATATACCTAGAAATAAAGAAAAAAGTATGGCATTTAAAACTTTAAATTTACAAAACAATGCTGAAAGAAACCAAAAAGAGGCCTAAGTAATAGAAAGATGCTCCACGGTCAAGGATTGGAAAACTTAATGTTATTTTTAGAGAGGAATGTTCTGCAGCTCAAACCACAGGTTCAGCGCAATTACTACCAAAACCTCATGTAGCTGCTTTGCATTAATTGACCAGTTGATCCTAAAATTTATGAGGGAACTCAAGGATCCTAGAATAAGTTAAAAAAATCTTTTTTTAAAAACTATTTTTATTAGTGTGTGTTTGTAGTACACAACTAGGATATTCATTGTGGGAGTTGGTACGTGTATATGACACATTTTAATTATATTTACATGCCTTTCCCTGCCCTCTCCCATCCGCCATCTCCTTTGTTCCCTTCCCCTTTAGAAAAGGTTTAAATAATCTTGAAATAGAAGAACAAAGTAGACTCACAATTCTTGATTTCAAAACTCATTACAAAATTACAAAAATAAAAATAGTATGAAAAGCATAAGAATAGACATGTAGATTAACAGACTACAGTTGAGAATATAGAAATAAGCCCTCATGTTTATGGTAAGTTAACTTCTGGCAAAAGCACAAGAAATTTAAAGGGAAAAATAGTGTTTTTAATAAATAATGTTGTGGAACTGGATATTGAAATGAAAATCAATGAAGTTAGGCCCTTCTTCCTAATTATAATATACAAATATATCATAGAATTAAAAGTAAGACCCAAACTAGAAAATCTTTAGAAAAAGATGTAGGAGTAAATCTTGTGACTTTGGCTTAGGAAAAAGATTTGTTAGAGATGACACCAAAATCACAAGCATCAAAAGGGAAAAATAAATTATTCCTCATCAAAAGTAAAATTTTTGTGATTCAAAGACATCACAAAGAAAGTGAAAAGAAAATCTTGAAGTGAGGGAAAACATTTGAAAGTCATCCGAGGACTTGTATCTATCATGTATAAAGTTAATCATACAAATATAAATGAGTTAACTAAAAATGTGCAAAAGATTTCAATAGATATTTCTCCAAAGAAGAAAAGCAAATGGTAAAAGGCACATGAAAAGATGCTCGACATCATTAGCCATCTGGGAAATGCAAGCCAACCATAATGGGGAAGCTAGGCATAGTAGCACACACCTGTAATCCCAGCTACTCTGGAGGCTGCGGCAGGAAGATGGCAAGTTCAAAGCCAGCCTGGGCGATTTAGTGATGCTCTGTTTCAGTATATAATAGATGACTAAATGACTAATGAAAAAAGGAATAAATGAATGAATATAAACAAATATATAAATAAATACAGCTGCTATGCAGTTCAGTGGTAAAACACAGACTAGCATGGCTGAAGCCCTAGGTTCAATCCCCAGGACCGCAAACAAAACCAAATTATAATGAGATGCCACTAGAATTGCTATATCCAAAGAGACAGAAAATCAGTGTTGGGATGTGGAGAGACTGGAACACTCCTACAGTGGTGGTAGGAAACTGAAAGGGTGCAGACACTCTGGAAAGCAACGCAGCAGTACTTCAAATGATGAAGCACAGTCACCATATAACCTGGCAAGTCCATAAGAAAACATATGTCCAGCATAAAAACTGGCACACAAGTTTTTACTGGGGCACTGTTTGCAAGAGTGAAAAAGTGGAAACAATCCAAATGTCAGTCAAGTGATGAAAGGAAAAAGAAATGTATGTGTATGCAAAAAGCACTGTGCAGTCGCTCAGGCAATTCACAGCATCCATGCTGGCACCGTTCTGAGCCTCATTCTCATAGGGTTACGTGCAGAGGGTCAGGCAACTCTGAGCACGTAGTGGATTGCTCTGAAGGAGGAAAAACATGTGACCTGGAAGAGCAGAGGAGAAGGGAATACATTTCCCAACTTAATATGCTTCCCACTGTCCAATCCCCTGCTGGCACCTTTCACTGAACAAACCACAAGGGAGACGGCAAGGAGGTACTTTGCTGTAAGGTAGGTGGTCCTGGGGCTTAGTGCAAGGTGGAGAGGGATGGCAAGTTGGTCTGATGGAGCAAATGTATCACTGAGGGGAGGGAGGGAGTAAGCAACAAGATAGTCCAAAATAAAGACAACAAATAGGGGGTATTAGAACAGAGAACTGGGTGAAGAGATAGCATTCAATGGGATAGTACATTCAAGCCAAAATGTCTAAGAGCTTTCATTAAAAGCAAGGACTATCTGATTGGATACAAGACCTACTAAAGGGCCCTATGCATATTTTATTTACAGAAGATACTTCCAAAATACAAAGATACAAGCCTGTTGGCAGTGAAAATTGTTCACAAAGGTATACAATAAAACATTAGCCAAACAATACTCATAGCAGCCAAACACTCAAAGGCCAACAGCTCGATCAAAGACACCTCAAAATGTTAAAAGGTTCAATTTGTCAAAGAAATCTAATAATTATAAATATATAAAACAGTACACTAAAATTTAGCCCCGGAATATAGCCTTAAAATCTATAAAGCAAAACAAAACAAAAAACCATATAGGGCAAAAGGACAGAAATAAATTCACAATCCCAGGAAAGGATAAAACAAGCAAATAAAAACTTAGTGAGAATTTAGATAATTTAAACAACATAATTATTGTATTTTACCCAGTTATACATACAATAAAACAATACATACAGTAAACCAAAAACTGCATAAAACATCTTTTCAAGCACACACAAAGTATAAAAATTGATCATGGCCGGGCCATAAAACAACTTTCACCAAATTTCAAAGAACTGAAATAATTTAGAATATATTCTGTGATAATAACATAATTTTATATGAAAAAAGAACAAAACAAAGATAGCTTGAACAACCTCTAACACAATGGACGCTATAAAATGTTCTGATCTGAATAATAATAGAAATATAATATTAAAACTTTTTTTGGTACTGAGAACAAACTCAGGAACATACACTTGTGAGGCAGGTGCTTGTGCTGCTGAGCTATATCCCCAGGCCCTAAAACTTGAAGGGTAACAGTCCTACTTGGAGGGAAATATATATCTTTAAACATAAATATTAGAAAATAAGGAACACTATACATCCTTGGGCTATAAGCATCCAAGAAAAGGAAAAGCAAATATACTAAAAAAATGGAGAGAAATAGGAGAGATAAGAATATGATAAAGCTGACAAAACAATAATACAACAGGAAAACAGAGTCCTTCTTCAAGAAGCTTAAAAATTCATAAACTCTGCCCAATATTATAAACATTCAATGTCTGGAATAAGGAATGGAGCAGAACAATGGATCCCTCAGATACAAAAAGTTAAGAGGGAGGGGAAAAGTGAATAATATTTTGCTAGAACACTTAAAATTTTAGACGGAGGCAAATTCCCCAAAAAGTTCTACATTTCAAAACTGCCAGTAATAAAGACAAGAATTCTGAACAGCCCTATAGCTCTTAAAGATATTGAGTCATTTATTAAAAACTTTCCCGCAAAGAAAATTACAAATCCAAGTGATTTACAAGTATACTTTCTCAGCTATGAAGGAAGAAACAACACCAGACCACTATAGTACTGCACTAACATCTCATAACATTACGAGAAAGGAAAAATACAGGTCAATCTCATTCATGAACACTGGCACAAAAACTTGTATGCAAAATACCGGCCAATTTATAAAAAACACATCCAAATGAGTCGTATTTATGAATATAAACTCAATTTTAAAGAATGAAGACAAAGAACGATCTAATCAGCTTGGCAGAGGCACAAAAGTACTTTGGTACTGGGAGGTGAACTCAGGACCTTGTGCTGGCTGGGCAGGCACCGTGCCACTGAGCTATACTCCCACCCAGCACAAAAGTACTTTGATAATATTTAATATTAAAATTCTTATCAAAAACAAAAAATGAAATTCTTAGCAAACAAGAAAAATAAAGATAGCCTCCTTCCTTAACTGAGGAAGGGTATCTATAATAACTGTGATAATATTCTATGTAGTATCTACCTTTAGAAATCAGGAATGAAACCAAGATCTGTGCTAGTGACACTTACATGCAAGGTTATTCTCAAATGTCTAGCAGTGTAGCAAGGTCAGAAAAAATAGTAAGTGCAAACAAGAAGAAGAAAGGCAATACTGTCGCTATTTCAATAGTATGGTTGCATATATTGAAAACTTTAAAATGTTTACAGGTAAATTTTTAGATTTAATATGTAAAAGTAACTATGTGAATAAAGATACACAGAAATCAGTTGTTTTCCTCACTACAATGAATGGTAGAAAAAAAAATTAAAAAAAAGTTATCCCAAAGTGTACAAATGTCAAATACCTCAGAACAGGCCTAACAATAAATATGCAAGATATCTATGTAGAGAACCATAAAACATCATGGCCACAAATTAAAAACTCAGGCAAACAGAAGGAAATGACAATTACTTGCATTGAGACCTTAACTACAAAATATTATTTCTCCCTAAACTGATTTACAGTATACCCCAATCAAAATCTCAGTAAGTCGTTGTAAAAAGTATAGAGGCTACTTTTAAAATTAAGACAGTCTAGAAGAACAGGATGAAAAGTTGTCCTCTACTCAATATCAAGGCTTGTTATAAATCATAGCAGTTAGGGCAAGGTGATATTGGCATAAACATGGATAAACAAATCAATATAAGAGAAAAGAGAGCTGAAAACAGACCTATGTATAGGCAGATAACTGTACTTGACAAAGGAGGCACTGGAAGGTTGCAAGGAAAGGGTGATACAGTGGATGAGAGATTACCTGTTTATATGTAGAAAATAAAGCAACGTCTACATGTTCACACCGTTATATCATAAAATATCCGCCTCAGGTGGATCATATTTAAATATTAAAGGCAAATTTCTTAGGATATTTAAAATATAATCATGATTAAAAATAGATAAAATTGGCTATATTTTATCTAAAAACTTATTATCAGAAGATAGCGTTTAGAGTAAAGCCCAGAATGGGAGAAAATACTTAGAAGACACAACCAACAAAGAGCTAGTAACTAGAATATAAAAAAGGAGTATAAATGAATTTTAAAGGGATAAATAATTATAAAAATGGGCAAAAGATTTGAATTGCTACTTCCAAAAAGAAGATATCCAAATGACTAATAAGCCCAAGAAAAAGTACATGCTTTTAGTTATGAAAAAAGTCAAATTCCACAATAAGATTTTGCTACGCAGTCACCAGAATGTCTCTCATGAAAATTTTAATGAGGTGCTAAGTGTCAAGGATGTGAAGATCTGGGAAGCTTACGAATTGCTGGTGGTGATGAAAATGGGTAACTCAACCTGGGAAATGTGCAGCATGTACTAAAGCAGAGCGTACACATGCCACGACCCCACACTGCCACTCCTAGTTGGTACCTCCCAGAAATGTACCAAGCAAAGGTACAAAATTTGTTGTGTTCAAGGCTAGATGCTAGGCAGACTATGAAACTATGGGAGGCTTTAATTACTATAATAACCTGATTTGGAGGAGCATCTGGAGAGCTGACCATAGTCCATTTCATGATCTAACCTGAGTGGTAAGTCACCATGGGTTTTTTCGTCTGTGAAGTCTTTTCTATGTGTATTGCCTTTTTCTATACAGAGGGTTAAGACATTTGATTTGCTGAGAAGGGGGGAAGGGAAGGGAGGAAGGGAGAGAGAGAGAGAGAGAGAGAGAGACAGAAACAGAGAGAGA
>PVLD010017352.1:0-42189 GCA_004027595.1 Dinomys branickii | reverse complement strand
TGTGTGTGTGTATGTGTGTGTATGTGTGTGTATGTGTGTGTGTGTATGTGTGTGTGTTTACTCTTCTACCTTCATCAGTCCCTCCAGAAGTATTTTTGAAATATCGTGTATAATTGCACCGACATAAAGACAGATATAATCTGAGTTGGATTATATTAATTCTTTTCTTCTGGTTTTAAAAGAAATTAAAACACTTCCACCCTGCGTCCCTATAGGTTCTACGGGCCCCTGGCCGGGCCTCTGTGGCTGACGGGTGCCTGTGTGAGGAGGGAGTTGGGGGGGGGTGTGGGGTACACAGAGGCGCCAGGGCCTCGGTGAGACTCACCTCTTTCCTTGGTCGTTTCGGCCCCCGGTGCTGGACGACAGTATCCGCTTCTCCTTGGGGCCCTGAGAGGGAGGAAGGAAAGATTCGTGTGTGGCTCTTGGCTAAGACCTGGCTGTTAGGAGCCACTCCCCCTCTGGGAGCCTTGGCCAGGCACTGGGACACAGAGGAAACCTATGAGTCTGGGCCCTGTAGGGAGGGGGATGAGGGGAGTACCCCAGGCTTAGCAGTTAAAGAGCACGGAATTTGGGATCAGGCAGCCTGACTGAAGGCTTAGCTTTACCGCTTAAAAGTGCTGCGTGACTTTGGATGAAGGACTACACCTCCCTAAAACTCATTGTCTTCGTATGTCAAGCAGGGAATTATGAAGATTTACTAATCAAAGTAACAACTTGCTTTTTAAGAATAGAGTACTTCCTGTGGGGCAGACCTTGTACTAAATGCTGTTCTCTGATGGAAACTTCACCACTACTCTAGATATCTAGGACTATCATCTCCATTACATAGAAAAGGGGACCTAGGGCCAGAGAGATTCCCCGGGTGCTTTGGAGTGTTGACTCTACATTTCTTGGGTTCAATCCCCAGATCCACACACTGGCTGTGTGGATTTGAGCAAGGTGCTTCCCCCTTCTATCCTCTTATAAAAGCATGGAAAATAAGAGCGATGCAGCCTCAGGGTTGTTGCGGATGCCTAGGATAGCACCAGCGTGTGGAGAGCCTGGCTGTATACATGCTCATGATGCGTTCTATCTTAGCACATTCTAACTCACTCGTCCCTAAGGCCTAGAAGGCCAGTACCAAGACTCCAGCCCTGTCTGGTGGCTCCAAAGCCCAGGCTGGTACTTACTCCCACACCCAGAGGAGGGTAGGTGACATCCAATGAACCGGTACGTGGTCAACTTTGGTGCTGTACCACCCACCTGTTGACAGCTGGTGGCACGGCGAGGTCTTAGACCCCAAGCTGGTGATCTGGCACTGCCTTTAGACCTATCCACACTGCCCGCAGGGCTGCTCTAAACCCAGGCCGGATCTCACCAAGACACCGTATCGCACAAAAGCTAACACAGACACCCCCTCAGACCCCAGCCCCACCATTCTGGCCCTGTGAATAGCCTCTTGTCCAAGAGTGCTGGATTTTTTTTTTTTTTGTACCAGGAATTGAACTCAGGACCTTGCACTTGCCAGGCAGGCATCTGTGCCGCTGAGCTACATCCTTAGCTCCCCCTCCAGCTTCAGCCTGTGAGTCCCAGCTGGGGTTCACAGTGGGGCCCAGTGCTGAGGGAGCCATTCACATTCCTGTTCCCCTAGCCTGACCTGGATGCTATCAGGATGCTCCAGTCTGCTGGGGAAGGAAGGGGAGGGAAAACACACCAGTGCAGCAGGAAAACAAAGCTTGAGAGATCGGCAGGGGCCTTCTGCTCTCCAGAACCCTCTGACCCACCCTCCCTTGGCCTCTAAATTCAGGCAGAGAACTTGCCTTCCTTCTTGCAGGAAGGTGGATAAAATATGTCTTGGGGCCGTAACTTTGAGGACTTATCTACAAAGTGACTTTAAATCTTCAAGTTTAGAGCAGTTATCTCAACAATCCTCTATATATGCACCTCATCCTCAAGTCTAGGAAAGTCTCCTGGAACAATCTCTCAAGCCCGGGACAGCCAGTAAGTCTGATGTTTTGTCTCAATTCAGATGAGTGGGCAAGACTGTGGAGTCCTGAGTGGACAGAGATCGTACAGCCTCAGGTACCCTCGAGGAGGATGCAAGCTGTAATCTATTAGTAATGTCTGGCAGCAATACTGGAGGTAGTGGGGATGTCATGTATTTTGTATTTGTGATAGCTTTAGATAGTTAGAGAACAGTGAAAGGCAGCATGGTGGTAGGGGCAGGATACTCATGAGAGGAAGAGGGAATACGGCAGTATGGAGTTTAAGGGAGGAACAGGAATGTGTTGAAGAGCAGAAGGTATGTTCCAGGTCTGGGGTAGGAACGGCAAGGTGGGGGTGACCAGAAAGCAGTTATAATGCATAAAATGGGTCAGAGGGAGGATGAAAGTTGAGTGTTGCTGTGATACAGTACACCTGGCCAAGGCAAGGGCTAAGCCAGGCATTCACCCACCCAGCCCACACGTGTTGGACCCTGGCCGGCAGACAATGTGGGCTGCTGAGAACTAGCAATGGTCTCAGGGTATTCTCGCCTACTAGGAACTCAGTCTTGTGCAGGAGATGGAGAAATAAATGTGCACATGGTATGTTTATAAGGAAGAGACAAAGAGCATGCTGCTGTGGCTGAGGGGGCTCAGAAGAGGCACAGAATGGGAAGTCCAACAAGGTCTCCCCTCCTGCAACAAAGAAAGAGGTGACATCTAGGCTGAAACTGACAGTGGGCTGAATCAGGACAAGGAGGAGAAGGTCAGGAAGGGGAGATAGCCAGTACAAAGGCCCAGAGATGCGGGGCTGGCAGTGGGGGGTCATGGGGGACTGCTAGTCCCGGGGCCTGAAAGCAAGACACACAGTCAGAAGTGGACATGCATGGAGGGGCAAATGTACCATGTAGTAATCATAGAGGAAGGTCAGGGCTGCCACACCATCATCGTCCCCGTTAACTCTCATCATGGCCTTCGTGGCCGCTGTGAGGGGGTTTTCCAGGTATGTCTTCCAGGCCTCATCCTCATTAGCGTAGGGAAATTTCTGGAAGTTGACTGGATCGTTCTTCAGCAGCCGCACAGACCTGAAACTAAAAGCAAGTAGAGTCAGATTTAGGTGGATCCTGCATGGCAGCCTCAGGCCACTGCCCAAGAACTCAGAGTTGCCAGTCTTGGGAACTGGAAACTGCCTCCTCTGTCACCATTAAGCACTGAGGGACAGAGGAATGGACACGAGCCCTGGAGCTAGATCAGTATCGATGCTGCTATGTAAAAGGCACAGGCCTGGGCCTCTGTATCATCGACACCCTTGCTAATGCTGCAAGTCACAGAGAGGAAGCGATAAAACGCTTCCACGGTGGAGACCTACTTGAGGGGAATTCATGTGCCAGGATAAGAATTGATAAGGATGCACTGGAAAGGCTACAGTTGTTTCTGGATAACCCACCATTTGCTCTTGGAAGCACTTGTCCTCAAGACCATGAAAAGCACAGGAGGCCGCAGAACACTGTGATCAGGGAAAAAACGTGGCCAGGGACAGAGAGTGCCAGGGCCAGGAAGCCCTTGGGCAGGGCTTGGTCTTGGGAAATGGTAGGGTCCCAGAGCAGTGGCTCAGATGTCAGGAGCCAGAGTTCAGTGCTGCAGGGCACACAGAGGTAGGCAGAACCCAGGTGGTGTGCCAGGATGCCTGGGCAAACACAGATTATTATAGCTCAAGAGATAAGCCCCACGGACTTAAAGAAAGGGGTCAGGAAAGGCTTTGGGGAGGAGGCAGGCATTTTTGTTGGAGATACTCAGCACAGTGGATTATTTCACTCACAAGCGGTGGGAAAAAGGGGGCAGAAGTGAGGATAAAATATAGAATAAATAATATATAATCTTTAGTGACCATTGGCCATGTTATGGGCAGTAAGCTAAGCACTCTCCGTGAGCTAGCACCAAACTTAATCCTCACATCAACACTGATAAGGCAGGCACTATTACTAAATTTCTATTTTACAGTGGAAGAACTGAAAGTCAGGACAGTTCAAAAGGAGCTGTCCCAGGCCGCACTAAGGGAGTGGCTTGGGGGGGGAGCCAGGCACGGGCAGGAGGACGCTGCCATATAGGACCATGCTGTCAGGCTTTAGCTGCACGAGACAGAGTCAGTGGCCTTGTTAACACCCAGGTACTGGGCCCAGCCTAGAGTTCCCGATGCCTTCAGTCGGAAGCTGAGAATCTGTGTTTCTAACAGCTTCCCTGGTGCTGCTGCTGCTGCTGACCTGAAGCCTACACTTGGAGAATCCCTGGTAAGGCGCCTGTGCTTGGTTACCAGCTGGCTTATTGTGAGGCAGTGTGTGGAGGAAGAAGAAGGGGAGGGGACGGGCTGCCTAGGCTTAGAGGAGATAAAGTGGGTGCTCCCTGGTCTGTTGGTACCTCCAAACCACACTTTCTATATCTACACAGGTAGAAATAGAAACCACGTGGGTTTCTATAGAAACCACACTAACTCACCCATGCCGGGACACAGAAACAACGGCAGCTGTCAATAGCTGTAACACATATGAACACCATCCATGCATTAGTCCTGCTCCAAGGGCAGGGTCATTTGCTTCAACTCACAAAGGAGGAAACCTGAGACGTGGGGGAGGGGTAAGCGAGGCCTGACATCATCCCATGGAAGATGAACAGGATTTAAACTCAGGTTGGACCAGCAGCAAAGCCACATGATGCCCTAGCGGTGGAATTCTGGGCATCATGGCAGACCAGCCAGTGTGTAAGGGCCTCACCCGACATGTTGCAGAAAGTGCCCACCTTTTGCCCAGGGGCTCAGACCCACATTCTCTGACTCAGGGTGGAAAGAGCAGCCCAGGCCAGACCCTGCCTGATGGGGGGTGGCATGGAGGACAACACAGCTTTTTCAGGGGCACCACCCAGGGCGGTGTTTCCCATGTCACTGGGCTCCAAGGTATAGGGCGTTAGGCTCTTAGAGGGAGGCAAAAAGAGCTGTCACATAGAAAAGGGAAGTGACAGAAAGCTTCCTGGATTAGGGGTGTGGAAGGGAGGCATACCCCAAGTTTCCACTGGTATAAATCAAGGGGCCTCAAGACAGAAGGTGAGAGGGGGCCCCTCCTATCTTCCTTCTGGGCCTGGGGTCAGAGGAAGTTCTTGAACAGCCCAGAGTAGCTGTTCCTACCTCCTGCCCAGCCCCAGGTGGAAGAGAACTCCCAAACTAAGGAGGCCTGGGACAAACAGGGGAGAGGCCTCAGGGGCCCTAACTCTCCTCCCACCCCCACTGGTCACCACTCACTTGTAACTAAGGCTGAGAAAAATACCCAGCAGGGAGGACTATGAGGTTTAAGTGTCTCAGCACGTGAAAAATTCTTAGAACTGTGCCTGGCACATAAAGCCTGCTTAATTCATGCAAGCCACAACGACGCTCAAGGCTTGGAGTTAGGCATCAAGAGGTTGCAAAGTGCTGTTGTGAGTCATGGTCACCCAGGAGCAGCGGCAGATCTTGGCCCATTGGTCCCAAGGTGCTGACAGATGGAATGAGGATTATTGGCTTTGAGGAACTAATCAGTTATTGAACCTTTTAAAAAAAAGACCTTTTAGAAGACAACAATAAAGTCATAACCCAAACAAAAGAACATACGATGTCTTCTGTTCACCTGGGGCCCTCCTGGTCCACAAGGGTCTCTGGTGCAGACTGTTAGGATCCCAAAGTCTGATTCCTTGGTCAACAGCAGCCACTGTACCTTAAGCATTTACTGTAGGTAGACAGGATGTCAGCTGTCTTTGTGTGACATCTCAACTGTCACACACAACTGCCTTTAGAAATGGGAATTATCAGCCTCTTTTATAGAAGGGGCAAACAAGGTACTCAGGGTCACTCAGTCAGTAACTGATGGAGGCATAGCTTGAATTTGGGCCGGTGGGACTCCAAGATGCAGCTCCTGTGCTAGTCTTTTCTAGAGGCCTTTCCTTTCTGGAAACTTCCCTCCTCTGGAATACAGTGAAACAATTCTCTGTTGTAAAGCCGAATGGAATTTCCCACCCACACAAGGCAGGAAACACTAAGTAAGAGGACAAGACAGTGACTCAAAAAGTTTCTGGCCAGAACCTGGGAGTCTTAGTGTCCTGGTCCCCATGCCTGCTCACACCACCAGCCAACCTCATGTTTTGAGACTATGCATTCAGCTTCCAGAAAGTCTTGATTATAGATAAAATTAGCATTGGCCTGTGTGTCAAATCCTGGAGTCTAAGAACTTTTGTCTTTGAACTCTCTTAAAGGCTAGGTAGGAGGGTTGAGAACTCAGTGGGTGGAGACAGAGAAAAAAGTCCCAGGAGCTGATACAGCATGAATGCGAAGAGGGTTCCAAGAAGGATTTGGGGTTATTCACGAGGATCGGGCCAGGCCAAAGGGGAAACTAGGAGACTCTTGTCCTGTCAGGTCACCTGCCCTAGGGCCTACACAAATGATCTGTTGGTGTCCCTCTCTGAGATGGAACTCCTGAGGTATGAGAAGATGAAAGAGGAATTAGGGAGTCATAGAAGGTGAGGACTTGGCCTTGGACAACCTTTTTGATTTCAGATCTCTACCAGGGCACCATATAGTGGAGCCCGATGCACCATGGGAGGAAGTAGCACCAGGGTTTAGCAACTGTATCCTTGAGTAGCCCCTTAGTCCTTCTAAGCCTGTGTCCTCATCTGTTAAATGGGTTTGCTGAAGTCAAGGGTTCTTCTAGGAACAGGGAAATCAGCCAAGAACAAGACCCATAAAGCTCTGCTCCCAAGGAATGTATGGTCTAATTGGGGAAGACAGGCCATCAACAAGTAGGTCAATGAGTTAATTTTACTTAGTGATAAATGCTGTGAAGAAAATTAGAACACAGTAATGTAACAGAGAGTCACCAGGGTGGTTACTTTAGAGTTAATCTCTGGTTGTTAGGAGAATTAAATGCATTAACATAAGAAATACATTTAAGCCTAAAGCCTGCCAGAGAATAATTTCAGTAAATAATAGCCATCATCACCACCACAGCCCCTGAGCCCTAGAGTAAGAGTAAAGGGGAGACTATCTCTGGGGTTCTCAAGTTACCAGTCCTCCCTCCAAGTCTCCTGCCTGTGATTCAGGTTCTGTGTCAAAAACAAAAGAGATAGTGTCATAACCCTTTGCCTTGATCCTCACGGTCATTATCTTGCGGGGCTTCCCCACATACCCGGTAAGTTATTATTCCCACTTCACAGACCCACAAATAGACAACAGAGACATTAGGTGACCTCGGATCTGGCCTGGGAACTCCACCACCAGTCACTTTTCCACAGTGGGACATAGAAGAGAAGACACAACACACGTTCATGGTGTCTGTTTATATCTTTTTTTTTTTTTTTCTTTTTGGCGGTACTGGGGATCGAACTCAGGACCCTGCGCTTGCTAGGCAGGCGCTTATGCCACTGAGCTATATCCCCAGCCCATCTGTCTGTGCTTCATTTTATCAAACATTTAATCAAATAACCACTGGACTGCCAGACCCTGTCCTAGTTTCCCCTGTCCTAGGTTGTCCCTGCTGTCGTAGAGGGTACGTTTTAGTGGCAGCAGGGTGGACATGAGCACAAAAACAAACAGCTCCTATCAGAGGGGTGAAGAAAGCCGTGAAGGAAGAGAAGCCGGAGGACGTCTCCCCTGCCCAAGCCTGAGGAGCGACAGCTGCGTGTGCGGAGTGGGGGGGTTAAGAAAGAGGTGAGTGGAGAGGGGCGGGGAAAACCGCGGACCATCCAGATGACAGGAGACCTGGGACAGCTCCCAGGATCTCCCTACCACGGCCAGATATGAGCCATATGCTTTGCATTCGTCACCTTGCCCCAAGGAAGGCCAGCGCTGAGGAGGAGACTGGCTGAGAGGCGATAATCTCTCACATTTGCATAGTGCGTTATATTTTTCAGCATGCTTCTCATGTATCTGTCATACCTGAGAGCCTACAACGCCCCTGAAAGTTAGGGAGGGAACATATGACTGTCCCCACTTGAAAGCAGAAAAAACAGCCATGGATTGGGCCACTGGTGTGCCTACGGCCACCTAGCTGGCAGCCTGAGACACTGGGCCTGGAACTGAGGTCCCTGGCTCCCAGCCTCATGAAGCTGCCTCCGGGCCTGGCTCCTCCTCCACGCAGGAGGCAGCTGGAACTAAGGCCAGGAGAAAGGAGCTCAGGGGTCTCGCTGCTGCCCCGCACTCCACGAGGGCTCCTCTGACTCGTTCCCAGGTGTGAGTGGGTTTCCTTCCCCCAGCAGTTCACTCTGGCCGTGGCACACAAGGGGATACGGTACCAACCGCTCCCTGTCCAGCGAGCCTCTTGGCCGCCTGACTCCGACCTGCGTCATTCTGGGCACCAGGATGGAGGAGGCTGGAAGTGGCGAGGTGGGGGTTTCAGCCCAAGAAGTCCCTTTGACGTACAACGCCCACTGCTTTCTGGTTGAGCTACTTAAAACTCCCAGTGAGGCTAAGAGGATGCTCTTCCAGCCATTAGTTGGGGCCTTTGGGTATTATTCGCTTCTGTTAGAACCCTAGCAATTTAGGGTACACACGAGGCTTTGGAACTATAGTTCCGGAGAGGAAGTTCACTTACCTTGGAACACACAGTACCTAGTAGGATGGGGACGCAAGTCTCCTAGCAACCTACCCAATGCTAAGTGCCACCACTGCCCTGGGTCCCAGGCATCTGAGTAATTCAGACAAGGAAAAGTAGGGATTCTTACTCAACTCTGCCAAAGTGGGGAGGAAAAAAAGTGCCTCCAGAGGCAGCTTCAAGCCCCACCTATGGAGGTGCCTGGGCAGCGACGGATCTGGAGAGCTGGGTCCCAGCCTGAGGAGGAAGAGCTGCAGGGGCCACCTGATCTGGGTGTTGGCACCAATACACCCAGTCGGTGACTTGCCAAACCCTGCCCTGAACCACCCAGCCTCATCAGAGGCGATCAATCAAACTTACTAATCACCCACAGGGAGGCCCTTCCACAACTGCTCACGGAGGAGTTATTGTTTCAGCTGGCCCCATGCAAGGTGTTTCCTGGGGATGACGGCAGGGGTGCCCCAGGGTTGTCACATCTGCCTTTGGGCCATCTGGTATTCTCAATCCACAGCTTGTGAAATGAAGCTTGTCAGGTGGGCTGGGTAGGCGGTGGGGGCCTCTCTGGACAAATGACGGTGCAGAGTTCTGTGTGATTCCAGTTTGAATGAGGTGCTTACATAGGTGAGCGTGCCTCAGAGCTATGGCCGGACCTGGGCTCCGGTCCCCGCTCAGCTATTTATTAACTGTGTGACTTTAGGAAAGCCACTGGACACCTCCGTGCTTTAGTTTTCTTACCTCTCCAACGTGGGGAGATGAGAGTACTAATCTCGCCGAATTACTATGATTCCTACTGTTCATTAAGGGATTACCAAGCGCCAGGGGCTTGGTGAACAATTTCTAGTCATTTTTTTATTTAATCCTTGCAACAGCTTCAAGAAGTGCTCCTGCTGGAAGATGTCGTGAGATAATGCAGCAAAGCGATCAGCACAGTGCCAGCACATAATCATGGGAACTATTATTAAAATCACGCCTATTTGGGGCAGTGGCCCCCACAAACTCCATAATTCACACCTTTACTTTCTCCTGCCTGGAAAATGGGACACCTCTTCCTAGCCAGTAGCAACAGCCCTGATGCTTGGAGATTCCAAGATAACAGGGCAAAGCATCACCGGCTTCCTCATCAGAATCCAGGTGGGCAAGTTGAGAGCAGTCGGGCTCCAGCAAACATTTCTAGTTGCATGAAATTAATTATGTGCCATTTTCTAATTATACCAGAGACTCACTTTGGGTCCCTTTGAAAAATTCATCCCTCTATGGGCTTTTTTCCTTTTTTCTTTCATGCCATCTTCTCTTGGTTTCTTGTCTATTGATCTATTTTGTCCTCTACAGTGTTCAGTTGAGGTTTTAAAGAAAATGAAATCTACCTCCAAAGCCAGAATGCTGTACCTCTTCATTCATTCACTCATTGTTTCATTCAACAAACATTGACTGATGGTTACTGTCTGACAGACTACCTTGAGCACTGGAGACATAAAAGTGACTACTATACCATCTCTGCCCTTAGAAGTTCCCAGGTCTTGCTGGCCTCCTGGGAAGGCCCAGTGAGATAACACCAAAACCACCCAGAGAAGTTAAAGACTTTCACTAGGTTAGTGGCTCTGACTCTTTTGGGAGGCAAAGGGAACAGAAAGGAAAAGGAGCCGGCCAGGGTTATTTGCTGCACTTTACAAATGGGAAAGCTGTTTCAGAAGGTGGCGGGCGCTAAGTGACTTCATATAGCAGGCCATGCGTCTTCTTCTTTTCACATATGTTCTGTGAGGTGGGTGTTTTTATCACCATTTCACCCATGCAGGAACAGACACTTAGGTTAAAGAGCCTGTGGACCGGTCAGCCAATCCGTAGATGGCAGAGCCGGGCTTTAAACACAAGTGACCTGGAGCAAAGCTCTCAGTCCGCTGACTCAGCCACTACACAGTGGGTCAGCGGTAGCTCTGGCAACCTCCTGCCTCCACTCCCCTGCCCTGGTCTTCTAGGCCAGTGGTTTTTAAACTTGAACGTGCATCAGAATCACCTGGAGGGCTTGTTAAAACTCATCATCTCAGGCTCCACCCCCAGAGATTCTGATTCAGTGAGTCTAAGGTGGGGCCAAAAACCGGCATCCAAGTTCCCAGAAGATGTGATGATCCAGGAACCGCGCTCTGAGAACACTGCTCCGGGTGAACGGATAATTCTCCTTTAAAGTAATGACCCCCCCCCCCCCCCCCGTTTCTAAGGTACATAAGTCTGTAAGACACAAGCACACAAAGACGCCGACCCTCCAACGGGCAGCAGAGAAGAGAGCTCCTGCATCTTCTTTTCCTCTGAGAAAACAACTAATGGCTCAGCATAGTCCTCGTCTCTTTCCGGGGTCTGGGCAGAGGGGGTGCAGTGTGGCATATGGTGGTGGCACTGTTCCGGTCCCTGAGATTCCAGGCGAGCCTGAGCCAAGTCTCAACCTTCCCTTCTATGAAATTTCACTTTTACTTCCACCCCTCCCTGAGTTGTTGGGAGGGATCAAGGAGACAATGTATTTTTCAACATTTCACACAAGGTCTGATGTGGAATCGGGGCTGAATATTCATGTTTTGGAAGCTCGGAGGATCCAAATTACATTTAATCCCTGCTGCCTCTCCTCTCGTCCCTCTGTGCGGGACCTCTGATGACCTGCTCCGTCACCACCGAGACTGAGCTCCCAGCACCGCACTCCAGGCCGAGGCTGGAGTCGTCTCTAGCCCTCCGTGCGCCCAGTTCTCCCGTTTTACGGCCCAAGCTTAATGAGGGCTTTTAACTTTCCATTCACCAGCAGCGTAACTCCGACTTTTAATAACACACCTTGTGCACGACAAAAATTTGCTCCTGGCAATCATGGTTTCGACCACAAAACCGCAGCGGGGAGGCGTTCCTGGTTAACTCTTTCAGCGCTCCAGGCAGTCTGGAGCCTGCGTTGCTGGAGATCAGATAGACACTGAGGCTGGCTGGGCCTCAGTCATTGGCTGCCACCCCCCCCCCGTCCCCCCCACAACTCCTGCCCCCAGCGGCCTCTCTCCAGGGATTTGGGGGTGGGTGCAGGGTTCCCAACCAAAGAGGAAGGTGGCCCAGTCTGCGCACTGACGAACATGGTGGGGAGGATCCTCATGCACCGCCTCCAGTGGATGGACCTACTATGTGCTAAAGTCCTTTGATGTGTTAGAACCCTGCTCTCCTCGGTTGTAAACTGTGGCTGACTCGAGGGTTGGGCTGGGTTCTACAGGTGTGCCAGGCACACAGTAGGCCTTCAGGAGCTTAGGAACAATATTATGAGCAGGGAAGTGTCTTTGCACCTTCTAGTCACCAGCAGACACAACATCCAGTGTACACCCCAGCCCATGGCTGCACATCACCCATTCCGGAAGTCCAGCAGCAGGCAGCATGCAGGCGCAGAGGGCAAAGGGCAAGCACAGGCTGATTTTGCTTGGGACCCGCTGCCCCAGGATCCCTTGCGGCCAGATGCAGCCACGGGGCATAGTGAGACCATGAGCTGGAGGCGCTCGGGGCGGCTGGCTGAGGCCGGCGCTGGGCCCGACCACATGAAAGGCCTGGGCGCTTGCCACCCACCAGCCGCCTCAAGCTGGTTCTGACTACCCTGCCTGGCCTCCATGCTGCTCACAACAGGCCTTTGAGGGGCCACCCTCCACCTAAAGCCTCATAATCAGGATGGCGTTTATGGAGCTCTACACTGGGCCCGGTGGTCTCCATACTGAAGCTCACAGTTCCCCCTGCTAGGTAGGTGTTTATAGTTTATAGGAAGGACACACAAATTCACCCAGATCCGGCAGTGCGCAAGTGACACAACCGGAAGTCCTGCTTTCCCCACTGTGCCAGGGCTGACAGAGTCGGTCATTCTATCAGGGCTCGAGATGAATGCTTGGACCAGGACTCTTTGGCCCTTCTTGAGGGAATGCCCTGCAAGGCCGAGGCCACAGCAGCAGCTCCAAACTTGCAAGCCAAGGACTTGGCACCTTATCCCGTACTCCCTTAAGCAGGGGCGGCTGAGTCCCCAGGGTCTGCCACTGTAATCTGAAATGGTGGCTTCAGGGTCTTTTTAGAATTACTCAGCAGGGACAGGCGTCCTTTGAGAAAGGAGAAGACTCATCTATCAGAGGATCTACCTTCAAGTCCAAATCACTTGAGGAAGAGAAAAGTAGAAAACCTTTCTATTGGAGTAACCAGCTTCTGGACCTAGACCCTCTAAGGAGCAACATGAATGGGTCTCCATGGGATGGCCGTACCTCTCAAAAATTTTGTGCGCAATGTATGAAAAATAGAACATAAAAGGGTTTAGCGATGCTCCATTGCTTATTTCTTTATGAAGTAACAATAGTGTTATTAGTTCGCTCGCTATTGGACTTGAAAGGAATCGCTATTCTAAAGTTATGGGATTTCCTAACAGCGCCAATTGGTGAATACCACTGTGGGCCACCATTTATAGGCGAAGAAATGGAGCATCAGGTGAAGTGACTTGTCCAAAGTCACACAGACAGTAAGTGGCACAGCTGGGACTTGGGTCCAGGTGTCAGCACAGGGTACCTGCTCTTACTCTAGTCCACTTGTCAACCCAGGGGATTTATTCCAAAGAAATCTGATGCCAGTTAACCAGAGGGATTTTACTGTGAACATAGTTGGCCAACCTAGAAGAACCCAAGAGCTACCTGGTAATCCTAGAATCCTGACTGCAGCCAGGACCCACCAACTGCTCTGTCTGAAGGTCTTTAAGTTCTTAAAATACTCCTGAGAAGTAGCTTGCAAAAAACGTTGTTCTACTCACCTCTGCCCACTCATGTCTAAATGCAGAAGGAAGAGCAGAATCACAGGTTTAGAGGTCTGGCTTCACCTGCCAGCTCCCTGAACCCAAGCTAAAACAGCATAGATCCTGCCCTCTTCTCTGCAGCCCACCTTCTCTGAGGTCTGTACCCCAGCCAGGGGGTCCATAGTGAAGTCAGTGTTAGCTAGTTACGATTCTGAATCCCAGGTGTGGGCAGGAATGCACCTGCATCCTTCCAGGCATCAGAGATGACCTCATCGAAAACCACTCCTCAGCTTCCCCAGCCTTAGAACTACCTCTGAACAAAATGAACCACACTTTATTGAAAGCATCTGCAAACCTTAGCTTTGTGCTAAGCATTTTACAGCCTTTTGCACGCTTGACTCTCAAGAATCCTACAACACATGCATGTGCCCATTTTCCGGATGAGGAAAATGAAACTCAGATAAGTTAAATTACTTGTTCAAGATCCCACAACCTTTAAGGGACAGAACCTGGATTTGAACCTAGGTCAAGCCCCCTACAGAGAATGCGCATGTTAAACCATCACAGTGCAGCCTTCCTGCTTGGGATTGTTCCAATTCGACAAACAAGTGCCTTTAGAGAAACCCAATTCTCTGCTTAAGACAGCTCTTAAAAGCACCTCAAAGAAGTTCCTTTTGGCAGAAAGATAGAAAGCCTCCAAGGGGCTGGGGTTGTCTCTGATTTCCAAGGCCCCTTCACAGTATCAAAAAGTGCTACCAGAAACCTTCACAGTTTCAGTCCTGAGTTTCTCTGCCTGGCTCGAAACTGCTCAGCAGAGGGAGAGAAAAACTATTTTCCCAGGGAAACACTCCGCATTAGCTTGAGGCCGGGGCTTGCCTCAACACGCCAAAGCAGAATCGTCAGCCCATTCATTTACCCTTACAAATTGCTGTGTGAATTCTGGCGCCGGCCTCCCTGCTCTTCCTCCTCTGGAAACCCCGTCCACCCTCCACGCTCAGGGAGCGCCAGGCATCCACTGATGTTTACTTACTCAAGTTCATTCGACATCTTCCTGCTGCCAGGCTCTGACGATCTGCACTGAGGCTCTGCTGACCACTTGTCTCTAGTTCTTGCCTGCCACAGACATTCCCTGCCCAGGGAAGTGTTTGATTTATGTTGAGGTTTAGGTGTCAGGATTTTGCTGACAGGTAAGTTCTCAGCAGGGCTGGTGCTGATTGGCTGTAGGTACAGGTGCCGGCAACTGCGGGTATACCTCAACAGGTGCAGCTGTTAACTCTTGGCCCTCCAGTTGGGCGGAGCCAGGAGGGGCTGGCTGGGTGTAGCTGGCCAATTCCTTCCTTGGTGAGGGGGCGGGGGGGGGCGGAGATGAGGGAGGAGGGAGGAGAAAGAAATGCTGGAAAGAAGCAAGAGAACTAGAGGAAAAATACAGAGGCAGGTACTTGGCTAGTTAGGATCTTGGATGCCAGAGACATCCCTTCCTCCAAATTCCTCCGTCCCCTCTTTCTCTATCTCCTCTTTCTCTATCTCTGGGAAATCTCAAACGAGAGAGCAGATCTTCCCCTTCCAGGGGGGTGGGTGTCTTTGTGTAAACCCCCCTTTTCTTCCTTAAGACTTCCCCTTTATTTATGAATAATATTTTAGTTTTTCAAGTGATCACCTTTGATTCTCACAGTAACCCAGTACGTTGACTTTCTGGCACTTTCCTCTTCCTCCCTAGTACATGCACATTAGAGATGAGGGAAGAAGGCGAGGCTGGGGGAGTAAAATGACTTGTGTACGGGCACTAAAGTGATTGTCAGAGCTCAGATCCAAAGCTTCTGTCCTGAGTCTGGCTATCAAGGGCCAGAGCTGAAGCCAATGGCCTGAGTTCGACAGATTCTCATTGAATCTGAGTATCTGTTGTATCTGTTGTGTGCGAGGCCCTATTTTGGGTTCCAGGGAAACAGAGGCTGAAAAACTATAGAGTTACTGCTCTGGAGGAGTTACCATCTGGGGAGGGCACCAGGGCTGGGGAGGCCGGCTTTTATTGAATATGATACGGATCTGAATGGGATGTGGGCACAGCGCATACCTAGGGCCAGACCAGAAAGGATGGGAAAGTTGAAGTTGGACATCTTTGAAGCTTTAGCTGACTGGTCATTTCACAAACTCTGAGTGGTTCTTTTCTGCTTTGGGAGCTCAGGAGAAATCAGATGCCTGTTAGACAAAGTAATTATGGAATGATTGCTGTGAGCTGTCTTCTATAAAGAACAAGGTTGGTAAGCCCAGAATATCCACAAGCAGGAGAACGCTAGAGTTTTTAAAGGACAGTCTACCAGGAATAATTTGAAATTAAATCTAAGCCCCAAATCTTGGGGTCTTTTTTCTCTTTTCTCTACCTCTACCCTCTTGCCCTGAACCGCTTCTGTGTTTGCTCTGTCTTCCTGGGAACCTCACCTCGGCCCATTCCTTTGTCCGTCAGGGAAAGGCAAGCGGAGCTTCGACTGCCCTTGCCACTCCAATAGAGGTTTTCAGGATAAAGTCAGAATTCAAAAGAGATCTTTGGGGTGGGGGGTCAGGCCTGTGGATAAGCGATACTGAGTTTGAAAACTTCCAGCATGGTTTCTCACCAGAGGCTATGTAGCAGTCACCGGAAGGGCCCCTAACAAAGGATAGTAAATAATACTCACTGGTAAAGCCAGGTCTTGGGGCAGCCCACGGCAATCACCCTCGCCTAAGGGGACATGTGGTGACTTTCTGTCACAGCACTTTGCAGTCTCTGCAAAGCCATATGACTTCTCGATATTTCTGTAATTGTCTCCCCTCCTGTGGAATATAAACTCCACAGAAGGAAAGGCCCTGCTATCTTTTTTCACTCCTTTCCGTGTGAGTCTCCTGGTAGGTGCTGGGTACACCCCCTGGATCAGGTACTGTGCAGTGCCTTTGCATGCATTATCTCATTTAATTCTTACGACAACCCTGTGAGTTGCTCTTTATCATCCCCATTTTATAAATGAGGAAACCGAGGTACAAGTGATTAAATAAAACCACTCGAGTAGAGCGAGGCAGGGGTTCAGATAGAGCTGGGATTTCATTTTGTGAGCAGAGCTTGTGTGCCCAGCCGCCTCACAGAGGTTACTGCTGCCAACAGTGACTGCAAAGCTGGCCGCAGCCCGAAGGATGGCACCCTCCTCCGTGTACATCCGCCTTCCCACTGCACGGACGGCTGTGGTTTCTGTCAGCTGTGTTGCAACGCACATGTGAAGGGCTGGAGGGTGATTCACGCTGGCTGGGCTGGGGGTGGGGCTGGGATTCCAAGCGGCATGCCTATGCTTGCTGGGTTTTTAAAAACGGGTTCTCTCCCTCTGTTTCTGGATCCTGCCTCTTTAAATCACCTGTGCCCGCCTGCCCAGCTCAGCCGAGGTCCAAGGCATGGGGAAGACGGTTTTTATGTCTTTACACAGAAAGGCCCCAGCAAGCTCCCCGGGTGGCACAGGAAAGGATGAGTGGTCTGGGATAGGTAAGCAGGGACACTGAGCCAGTTTGCGGGGTCACCAGACTCCTCCCTCAGGAGTCCGACATCCCAGTCAGGAAGCAAAGCTGTTTGAGGCCTTCCGTCCCGCAACTCAGACCCAGGGTTTGAAGAGACACTGCCCAAGTCTTACTGCCACCCCGTTGATACCTCCGGGCGACACAAGCGTGGCCCAGGGCTAGGTGAGGCTGCACCTCTTTTTACTTCTTGAAGGGACCAGCTCGTGGTTTCCCTGTGGAGGACACTGGAAACAGGAACCAATCAATCACCCGTAATGTAGTAATTACATTCACAATAATAACAGTAAACAATGATGGCTGCTACTTGATGTTTGTGTTTGGCAAGACCATGCTAAGAATTACTTGTATTAGGGGGTAATATTTCTCTCAGACTGACAGAGCTCCGTTTAAATCTCAGCCCAACCACTGGCTAGCTCCATAATGTAAGGTAAGGAACTTACTCAGCCTCAGTTTCCTCACCTGTAAAATGGATATAAAATAGTATGCATCCCTCATAGGGTTAGTATCAGTGTTAGATGAGATAGTGTGAGCAAATATGCTGTGTAGTGCCTGGCATCTAACACTGAGTTTTTACAAAGCAGCCACCATAAACCTGATGAAAACTATGACAACTTTACTTTCCAAAATTGGGCTGAGGATATAGCTCAGTGGCACAAGCGCCTGCTTGGCAAGCGCAAGATCCGGAGTTCGATTCCTAGTACCAAAAATAAAACCAAAAAACTGTGATGTGTCTATTTTCCACAATGAAGAAACTAAGAGCTCAGCGACGTGTTGAAAAATCAATGGCTCATAAGTGGCAGACCTGAGATTTGAACCCATATCTTTCTGATTCCATGGTCACAGAACCTGGCTAAGGGAGTGTCCAGAGTTCAAGTTCTGCCTGACTTCCGGCCACTTTGTGACTGAGTAAATCTCGTCTCAGAGCTGGATTCCCTCCAAAATCAGATTAGTGAATCATGATACAGAGAGATTTGCAATTCGAAATCACCTAGGTTTTCTTTTCCAGATTGCTTCTTGTTCCAGGCATGATTTGTCCCCTCAGAGTGTGGCCGTCCTTCATCTCTCCCACTCCTTTCTGAGACTATGACTACTTGTGAATCACCTGCTTGAGAAGAGCATGATACTGTCCTTGGCACGTTAGTGGTGGGTAGTGAAGGTTAGGACCACAGCACTGAGTACTGCAAGGTGTGAGCCAGGGTCGCTCTCATGTCTGTGCAGGTTGGGCAGCATACAGCTAAGGTGCCATTCTTCAACCCAATGGCCTGATAGTAGCTCTTCCCTTTCCAACACTTGAAGACTTCACGCTTACACTAGAGTGTCTGTGATCCCGGCACTCGGGAGGCTGAGGCATGATTATCACAAGTCCCAGGGCAGCCGAGCTGCGTAGCGAGTTCAAGGCCAGCCTGGGCTAATAGCGAGATATGATAATCCCCAATCTCAATGAAATTCCTCTGGGCTATTCAAAAAATATTGAAATGACATATACCCAATCGGATTTTTGCTATGAGTACAGAAATGCTAAGGGTTTAATTTTTTCCCGGTCCCCCCCAACAAAATGTTCTATACTGAGCTTACATTGGTTCTGAAATCAAAAAGTCTACATAAAGCCTCGGTTTGAGTGTCATCAAACCAAAATAAGTGCTCACTGACTGATCATCGTGCCTGCACACTCTCAGAGGCAAAAGTAGCGCTAAAGAGAGAAAAGTTCAGAGTCCTTTCTCAGAGCTTCCTTGAGAAGTGCAGGGGTGGAGGCTGGAGTCTGTCTGACCTGCAGGGTCTAAGCAGTGAACTCAGGTATTAGAGCCGGACACTTGCTTTAGATGCTTCATCTGCTCAGGAGCCACACAATCCCCAGGAGGGTTTGATCCTTGAAATATTGTTGGTGTTATTAGAGTGGAAACTCAAGTTGGCTGAGACATGGGGCAAACAACCTCGCTTCTGTGTTACTGCAGTTTCCTGCTAGGTGAAATTCGTGCCCGGAGGACTGAACAAGATAACTGACTGTCCTTCGGATATGCCAGGCCCTACTCCACTGCTTTCTGTGTATCTCATGTTATTCTCCCAAGAATCCTAATGAAGAATTGCCATAAATGTCCCCATTTTACCATAGAGAAAAGGGACTCAGAGAAGTGATGTAGCATCCCAGAATGCCTGGCTGTCTATGTTGTGAAAGAGAATCAAAACCAAGGTCTGTCTGACCCCAATGCTGTGGAAACAGCCTTTTCAGCCTCCTGGGTCCTTCTTGGAGCAAGGCGTGGAATAGATTGACAGAAGGATGGAGTGAAGGAAAGAAGAAAAGTTCATAGGGTAGTTGATAATCTGTGTAAGGTAGGTAGGATTTATAAGCTCCTGGAGGGCAGAAACTATACCTAGAAAAATAAATCTCACACAACACCAGGACTCAACATAATAGATATTCAATAAATATTTGTTGAACAAATGAAAAATGGCCGGGTGAGTATAATTTACACAAGATACTAACTTTCAAAGCAAATTGGCTGTTGCCTTCTGCTCCCACCCCCCTAAGGAATTACCTCCAAAGTTTGAGTCTCTACTGCCCTTTCATTACCACACATCAGTGACTTTACTCCAGACCCATGGTTTCGCTTGTATAGTTTCGCCATCATCCCCCATCCCTGAGATGGAATTAAACGGGATCTTGATGTAAAGCCAATGGCAACGCGCAGGTACCCAATGAAAAGCAGCTGGTGCTGCATGTGAGCACTGATTTAGAGGTGGGACCTCTCAGTCACTGCTTGTGTCCAGCCTCCTTAGCCAGCTAAGTTCACGGCCCCTTCTACGAACAGAGCTCTTTTCCAAGTGTTTGTGCTTTTTGTCTCCTCTGATCCAACAGCCAGCCTTGGGAGGATGGGGCAAGGATGTGTCGCTGATGCTGACAGGAAATCTGAGGTGCCAAGAGACTACCCCTAGTTAGGCAAAGGATTTGGAGTTGGAACCTCAGCTTTCGGACAGAGTATCATCATAGACACCACTGTGGAGCCTAAGGGAGCTCTGAAGGACTGTCCTGGGTCTACACCGAAAGCCCTGTAGATGTTTCCTCATACTTTCCGTCTCTTCCCCATCACTGCGTGCAGGTGGAGAGCTGAGGACGTGACTCTCCTTTGAAGGATGGTGCGGACCTGGATGTTGTGCTCCTGGAGGGCCAGGCCATGGGCTGAGTAGCCTCCAGGCCCTTTTACACTCTGTACTTCAGATTCCTATCAGAATTCTGCCAGTAACACCACTTACAGTCCTTACTAGAGATTTCCTGAACATACAGACTCATTGTAGGGTCTAAAGTCGTCCTGAAGTCTTATGGTAAAAGCAGAGCAATGCCTCTGTGTACTCTCTCTCCCAAGTAAGCAGTTATTTTTCTCACTCTATCAAGTTAATAAAGGATCACAGAAGACACCCCAGTATTGGCAAGCGTAAAGGGAAACAGGCTCTCTCCCGATGGAAGGAGTGAACCAGCTCAGACATCGGCTTTCAGTTTTAGCGTGTCCTTTGAGCTAGCAATGTCGCTCAGATGGATTTAGCCCAAGCAGATCTCTTTGTGCCAAGATTTATGTACAAGGACACGCATCAGAGCATTGTTTATAATCCTGAGAAATTAGAATTCAGCAGAGAGTCAGGAAAGTAAGCGAAGATACCAAGTGCAGCGTCATACCAGGCTGCAGTCCAAAGGGTGGCTTGGCAGTCACTGCTGTGCTTGTAGCATGAGCGTCATCACGTGAGAGTCCTTGCTTAATCCTCACAGCCACCTCCTCAAGTAAGTGCTGTTATCCTTACTTCACAAACGAGGAAAGCGAGGCCCGGGAGTGATCCCACTTACTAGGAGTCTCTAAGCTGTGTGTGTTTCTCTACCCTTACGTATTTTACTGACTTTTCCTATAGGAAAGTTTCAAAGTCCATTTAGATGCAGGAGAAAGAGCCCGAAAGACACCCACCAGAGGTAATGTGTAAATAAGGGAGACCAATATGACTTACATTCTGTTTGCTAATCTGTCAATATTATTTCTACCGTTAATAGAACAAGGAGAGTTTACAGTTATTGAAAAGTAGCAAAGCAAGAGTTTGGAAGGAAGCAGTCAGGTACTATTGGAGATTTTCCTGCTGTGGCCAAGAACCGGCCAGAACAGAAGCAGCAAGGGCGAGGGAAACCTGGGCCTGGAAGGAGAGGCCTGCTGGGCCCCAGAGATGCCCAGGGGCCAATCTTCAAGGACCTGCACCCTCGGCCCCCGCAGCCCAACTGCTATCACAGGGCCCACCACTCATTAATAGGCCCTTAAATTAGACACTGCCCACTGCCAAATAAAAGAGTGCACCATGGGAAAAAAAAAAACCATTAATCCTCCCCACCACCATGGCAAACAACCTGAGAATGTATTTCCTCCCCTCTGAAGGGGTCGCGCTGGGGGCTTAGAGGGTGGAGGTGGGGGTTTCCTGGAAGGACTGTTGAGGGGAGATAGCCAAGGGCTGGTTTGGACAGACGGGGCCCTGGGGCCCCGGTGCTGACTGGGAGGAGCGAGTGGCAGGGTCAGGGCTGTGTTTCTGGGGCAGCGTGGGGGCAGGGCGGGTCCTGTTCTGGGCTCAGCTTTCTATGGGCACAGTTATTAACCCTTGGGTCCCAACTAGCCCTGTTTCTTAGGAATTTTCCCTCAAGGGCTGCCACTGAGGTTTATTTCCATCTGGTCTCACAGGAGGGGGTACGGCTATGCGTGTGTATATGCGTGGGGGTGTGTGTATGTGTGTGTGGGCATCTTGTGGGTCTTGCACCTCCCTGGAAAGTTGGTAGAGGCCAGGTAGAGGTAAAGTGCCTGGCCTTAGGCCCTGCACATTCAGGTGAGGGATTTTTCTGAGCAATAGCGAGCCTCCCAAGAAGATTTTTAAGGCCTTCAGTTTGGGGCCAGCTGGTCTGGCAAAGAGCTATGGGAAAGGAAGGATTTGGAAACTGTGTCCTATGGTCCTTGGGCCTCTCCCAGGACTGTGTTGTACACTAACGTCAGGCCCCTCTGGCTCTTCCCTCAGAAAAGTGACCACTCAGAGCTCCCATCAGTCTCAGGCCTGCCCCTGCAGCTGAGGCTCTGGACATGCAATGGTTACTTGCTCTGGAATCTCTCCCACTTGGAGATTTAGCTATCAATATTCATTCCTTCTTTATTTATTCTTTCATTCAATGAATATGAATATTTATTTGATCATTAAACATTATAATAATAGAGACTAGGGGTGGAGCTCTGTGATATACTGCATGTATATCATGGGTGAGGCCCTAGATTCACATCCTGAAAGTTATACTACTGGCTGTGACTTTTTGAGTACCTAGCTATGTGCCCAGGTCTGTGCATGGGACCTGACCTGTTCCTCTCAGTCCTTAAAACTGCCCACATCTGTTTTGCAAATGAAATTGCGGCTATGGAACTTGATCAGGTCATGCGGTCTGGAGTAACCACGCTGGGATTTGCACACAGGTTGTTTGGCTCAGAAGTTGAACTATCTCTCTATATTACCTCAGTGAACAGTTGTTTAGCAAACTTGGTGAGGGCTTGCTGGGGTTATGCAGCAGCACTAAAAGCTGAGGAGAGAGATGAATGAGGTGTATTCCTGCTCACCAGGAAGCTGAGGCGGGGAATCTCCCTGAAGCCCCTCTGCTCTGCAAAACCTATCCCCCTTGACCCACCAGTGAACTAATGTTAAACTTGTTTTGTTACCAGATTTCACAAAATCTCTTGTGTTGGAGGAGCCCTAAGGGTTCTCTCATCTCATCCTCCAGGGGATGCATAAAGTTCTACTCTGGACCACCTGGCATCTAACACACACACACACACACACACACACACACACACACACACACACACAGAGTAAAGCACGATTAGTTGAGTGCTGGGATTCTGGAGCCAGCCTTCGTAAGTTCAAATCCTGGTTACCATTTACCACTGTGTAACCTTGGGTAAGTCCTTTAACCTCTCTGGGTCTCAATTTCTTCATCTGTAAAGTAGGCATAACTTCTCCCTTGTAAGGTTTTTATAAATGAGGTAAGATATGCAAAATGTTTCATATCTTTCTGGAACATATAGACCTGGAAAATGCCTGCGGTTGTTTTTACCGCTAGGGATGGGCATATCCTGCCACTTCAATGAAACAGTGAGTCCTTGTCGTGTCTCTTCCTTTGCTTCTGCCACCCAGGGCAGATGTACCCGGTACTGGGGTTTAGTCACCAGGTTCCTCTGCTTGAAGAAGCGAGCATGACTGTTGCTCTGTGCCCAGGTTCCTTGGAAATCTGAATCATGCCATGACAGCTCTCCTATGGAGATGGGGCCCTTTCACAATGGGCAATGTCATCTATGCCCTCTGAGGTCACCTGCACATGACCCCATTGTTACCCACTGGTGGGCCCTGAAGAAATCTCCAAGAGGAAAGAGTCTTGAGAGGTAGGTGACAGCGCTTGGACTCTTTAGCCCATGGCTGTGGTTGGTTGGCTACAGTTCAGACCCTTCACTGCCTCTGAATTGACTGATGGCCCAGTGTAGGGTCGCAGGATTCCCTCTGGCTGCCCTTGAACTGAAGCAGCAACTCGGGCAAGGCCCCGCCTGGATGGGACCAGCCCGCAGCCTTTTGTCCCGCCCTCCTCCACTCTCCTGTCCTTAGGAGTTGCCTGAAGCCTGTGAGGTGCTTTGAGGGGCCTGAAAGTTAAGGCCCTCAACTTAAAGACTCATCCCTCAATTAGTGTCGGTGACTGTGAGTGCCAGGTTAGGGATAGACCTAGGTTTGAAACCTGGCTCAGCTTTTTATTAGCTTTGACCCTGAGCTTTGTAACATGTTTGTCTGAGTCTGTGTCTTCATCTGCACAATGGGAATAATGTAGTATTTACTTCATAGGTTGTCTGGAAGGACTAAATGCATGGGAACCACCAAGTGAAGGACCTGGCACTGCCAGGACTCCTTGGCTGTTACCAGTGCTCTTGGTATGCAGTGGGGGAGAGAGCTGGCTGTTTGGGCCCGTGAGAGTTCAAGCTCCAGCTCTGCTGTTTATTGACTGTTTTGACCTTAGGAAAGTCACTTTCCCTCTGAGCTACAGAGGTACTTTCCAGCTGGCTAGGATGTGTGACTTTGAAGGTCCTTTTAAAAAAAGAAATAAACAATGTACCACTTCTCCAAGATGAATGTCATTATTATGTATCACAAAAATATACCAACACTAAAAATAAATAAAATACACTCAGAAAGAAAACAAAGAGGAAGAAAAGTTAGTTCTAGATGTCTTCTCCTGCCAAGCCCCAGGGACATGATTCCATCTTCAAAAGCCTCTGCAGCCAGCAGCTTCTGGGTAGAACCCTTTCAAACAGGTGAGTCATTTGCAAGAGTCCAGAAAGCTTTCTTTCTTTCTTTGTTTTTTTCTTTGTCTTTTTGAGACAGGGTCTCGCTCTGCAGTTCAGGCTGACCTTGAGCTCACTTTATAGCCCAGGCTGGTTTGGTTTTGAACTCGCAATGATCCTCCTGCCTCAGCCTCCTGAGTGCTAGGATTACAGGCATGCACCACCACACCCAGCAAGAAAGCTTTCTGGTGCTGTAGCAAGGCTACAGGGAAGCCAGGAGGCTAGGAAGCAAAGCTGCAACACAGAGGAGCCGGCCTAAGAAAAACAGCACACCCGGAACATCAGAGGAGGGGATTCTGCCCTTCGGTGCTTTGGTCAAGAGTCACGCTCCACTTGATCAGAATGGATTAGTTTCTGTCAAGTGAGAGGTGTTTCTCCCAGAGGCTGAGGATGTTCTGCTCGACCATAAAATAGTCCTTACCTGAGAAATAGGACATTTTCATGGGAGGGGGGCTGCTGACCTCTGACACACACCTTTCCTGGCCCTCCAAGTGACCTGAGTCACACGCAGCAGGAGGGAGATGATGGGGCTGGGAGAGGCCTTCGGCATCCTGGAGGAGAGCCCTTCCTCACAGGAGTCTCCGTTAGGACAGACTCCCACCGAGTCATTGTTCTGCCCTGTTTGAACCCAGAGGGCGATGACAAGGGTGGGATTTACAGAAAATAAAAAGCAATTGGTTTCAACTCGTTCTACCAGTTTTTACCCCCTATTGTAAAAAAGTCACTTAGCCATCTTTATGCTACAAATTCCCCTTTACAGAGACAATGGGCTCTAGAGGAATTTAGTGTGTGACTAACAAACAGCTAAGGCCTCGGCACCTAACACTCTGCTCAACAGTTTATACCCATTATCCTATTATTTTTAAATTACAGCGTCGCCGTGGAGAAAGCAGTGTGATGGTTTTCCCTTTCCAGGTGGGAAACCTTAGGTTCAGAGAAGTAGAGGAACTGGCTCCAGGCGAGTAGACAGCTGGACTGTGTACCCAGGTCCCAGCTCGGCGCCCCTCAGGCTTCTGTCTGTGGCTCAGAGGCCAGTTGTAGGCATACAGACTGGGACACGACCTCGCTTCCCAGTGGCCAGTAACCAAGGACTTTTCCCTCCCTTTTTGGTCAAAGTTACAAGATGCCCCCAAGTCCACATCCTGCTCTTCCTTCACCTTGACCTTTCTGAGGCAGTCATTTCCCTCTTTCCAGCCTGAGGATCTTCCCTGCTCTGAACCCAGCCTCCTTGGAAACTTTGCTTCCTCCCTTCTGGACTTGAACTCCTACTGAATGCTCTCACACCCTAGCAGGGAAATCCACAGATGCCTCTTAAAGAATGTAAAAATACCCAAGATGCTCCAGGCAGGAAAAGTTCCTGACAGTCAAAACATTTGAGGAAAGCTTCACACCTGTGCCCCTTTAGAAATTAACAAGGTACAGTCAAACCTCTGGAAAGTCCTGTGGCCAAGAACCTATGTAGTTCGCTTTTTTAGCCTAGGATTTCCTGAAGAGAGATGACCACGATGTCATCTTTTCCACCCCCACTGAATACCTGGAATAATTTTTAGAACCAGTGATCCACTGCGGAACACATTTTGGGAATTCCCATCCACAGCTCTCCTCTAAGACATGGAACTGACCTTGCTTTCATTGGTTCAAATCCTTCCTCTTTCTCGGAGTTATTAACTCACAGCCTCACACACAAAATATTAGACCATGTCTTCCCAGTTGGGTCCTTAGGAAAGACATTCTCAAAGAGGATGAAAATTTTAAGATTTGATGAAAATGTTACCAGGGGAAATTGAAGGATTTTCCAGAATGTGGGAGTGGGGAGAGAATTTGAGGCAACCAACAGACAGGGTCCGCCAAGCTTTTAGTTTGCTTCCTGGTCAGAGGACCACAGCTAGAGATGGACTGTACTGGATGAAAGCCTACAGCTTGGTACCAAATGAATACTTTTTGGGTGAATAAATGGATTTTTGGCTGGCAAAATTCTGAAGGAATGAATGGATGAATTCACAAATGATCAGATAACTTATCTCCCGGCCCCCAGACTATTCTCCCTGCTACGCTTCCTGCTGTGGCCACCTACCTATCTTCTCCAAAGCCAGCTCGCATTGTCCTGTCCCCCTGGCGGGCCCCCTGCCTTAGACCCGTGCCTCCATAGGGCGCTGAACACTGCCAGCGAGTCTGCGGCGCGCTGTTCCATCCCGCTTCGCCCTTCCCCATGAGAAATCTTACTTTGATCATCCCAGTCCCCAAATATACTTTAGGCTTATTTTTCTGCCTTTTACGGGTCTATTTCCTGTGCCTCAGGGTCCCTCCTGTGACTCCCCTGTTGCTTCTCCAGTCCTAGCAATGCTGTTATGTTCAGTGTAGAACCTAGCAGCTATATTAAATGGAAGAAACCAGACACCGAAAGAAGACATCCTAAAAGATCCCTTGAGTGAAGGTCAAGAAATCTGTATCTAATCTACTGTGGGGGAAAAATCAGAACTGTGGTTGCCTTCGGGAAGTGTGGGTGGATGGGAAGGGACCTAGACAGGCTCTTTGGGACATGAGAATATTCTGGATCTTCATTACATGGGTGAATATATTTGCCATAGCTTGTTGAATTGTACTGTTAAAATCTGTGTGTCTCTCTGTGATGTAACTTTAATCAGAAACTGAAAGCTCTCCCTTGGCAAGAATCACCCGTTTGTCCTTTATTGCCTCAAAGCACCTTTATTGTCCTCATGGGTTGTCATCACCTAACACAGACCTTCACAAAGCAGGCACTGTACAAGTGCTTGTGAACTTGAGTGGAAGTCAGATTCCTAAAAATGAGGGAAAGCAAAGCTATCATGTACTGGTTATATGGTGCTATGTGCCTGTGTGCTAGGTTTTATGTATGTATGTGTGTGTGTGTATATATATATATATATATATATATATATATATATATATATACAGAGTAGCTATTAAGTCTGAAAACAGACATGCATATAACAAATGTGAATGCTTTAGCTATATTTCATTATAATACAAGCAAAATAATAGAGTCTGTGTTTTCAAACTTCATGGTCACTGTGTGGTTAAGTTAAAAGTATACACACACACACACACACACACATGCATGCACACACACACACAACTACACACAGAGTCCACTAAAAAAATGTATACACACACACCAGGAAAAGAAAAACTTATATAAATAGTTTAATACTAAATTTATTGAGACATCCTGAGATTATTACCAGTTACCTTTGGCCCCTATAATTACAAGAGGTTCTCAAAGTGGTGGCTATGAGTTCCCAGACATCCATTAGTAATGTGAACTGCTGCTTGGGTAGCCGTGGTCACTGAGGTTGCTGCACAAGCATTTTCAGTTTCTTCTCTAAAGGATAGAAATATAGTGGGTTTTCTGCAACGTACTGTACCACATCCTCTAAGGTCTCCCGTATGAGGGTAGCACCATCTGTTGAGGAAATATCACACTATTTTTCTTTTCCTGAAGTGTGTATACGCTTTTTTGGTAGATCCTGTATAGTAAGTCTCTCGCTTATAAAAAAACTTTTTTTTGTCTTTTTTGAGACAGGGCCTCACTATGCAGTTCAGGCTGGCCTCAAGCTCACTTTGTAGCCCAGGTTGGTCTCAAACGCACAATCCTCCTGCCTCAGCCTCCTGAGTTCTGGGATTACAGGCATGCGCCACCATGCTTGGCTCCCGGCTTATAAAATTTGAGTTGTGAACTTTCACAGCTAGAACGGACCTCGCATTACGAACGTTTGCAGACATGAACAAATTGCAGAAGTAGCTCACGTATCTGCCGGACATTGTGACAGCTGTGTTGCTGTGTGTTTACAGTGTGATAGTGTATAGTAGTACTACAGTACAGTAGGGAACTTACTGTATTTTTGTGTGTGTTTATTTTTTTAAGCTTCATACTACATATTTGTGTCGAAAGTGTATAAGACTCACAGTCAAAATTATGAACGGACCTGACTTACAAATGTTCTCCTGGAACAGAACTTGTCTGTAAGTTGGAATTTACTATATAATATTTAACCAACCAACCATAGATCAGATATATCCAGGGCCAAAAATTGCACCTGTGCTGAACATGTACAGACTTTCTCATCATTATTCCCTGAACAATACAGTATAACAATTCTACACATGGCATTTGCATTGTATTACCTAGTACAAATAATGTAGAGGTTTTAAAGTGGACCCTTTTCTTTCTGGATACCTGGGATGGGACTTATGAAGTCATGCTTGCCTAGCATGCGCTGAGAAAATGTGAGTTCTTTCTGGGCAGAAAACTCATAAGCAGCAGTCTCCCCAAAATTGGAGTTATGGTACTTGTTAAATATGTGTGTGTGTGGTGTGCGCGCATGCGTGCACACACACGCTGAAAAGTGCAGAGGCTCTCTGGGGCTCCCCCTGGGTTCAGGAAGCAGGTGCTTGGCAAGAGTGGGAATTGGGTCTTTAATTCTAGCTGCACCATTTTCCAGCTGCATAGCCTTGGGCAGTCTTCTCAGCCTCTCACAGCCTGGGTGTTCTTCCGCACTGCAGAATCTGAAGCTGACCCCATGGGCGTTAGGGAGGATGCCATGAGCTGATGCATATAAACCTCTCGGCGTATGTAAATTCTCACTATGCTTATTACTGCAGTTTATAATCATTACCATTTTGCTATTTTTACTACAATTACAAGTGCCCGGCCTTCCCTGTCTCCCCTCCCACCCGTCTGCAACTGTTCTTCGGTCTGCTTCACCCCCACCCTTTCCTCGGGTGGTGAGAACCTGGAACACAGTTCTGTAATATGCCGGTTGCGATGGACACTTTCACTGGGAAAAGTTATCACAGCAGCCAGTTAGCTCTGTGAGGCAAAAAATTCAGTTCACTGCCTGGTGGGTGATGACTCTAGGGATCCCTAGATGATTTAGGTGGGAAAATAGATTCCCTTTGTTTTAAAAGAATCCTTGCTACTTGCTTGGGCTTCTCCTCCCCAACTCATTCTGACATAGGATGGCTAGAGGCCTTCTACCATGACAGATGGGGCCCCTGAGCCCCTGAGCCTGGGTACCCACGGCGAAGTCCAGGCTTTGGCATTCAGGGGCTGAGGGGAGGCAGGAACGGCCCAGCTGGGGCCTCACTCTCTGGGCCTTGCCTCAGAGGGGCCTGCCTGGGAAGGCGGTCCCCCAGCTAGCGTCCTGAAGCCCTCACATTAAGGTTTGCTTCCCTCTGGCAGGTAGCTTTGCCAGGGAAAATCCCTCTCTATAGCTTCTGCTTTTGGGGTTCTGTGATTTGTAGAGTTCAAAAGGCGAGTAATACTTGGAATAATTTTTTTCTTCTAATTAATTGAAAGGAAAAGGTAATGAAAATGCAGATAAATAATATAATGAAGACCAGAGCTCAATGCTCAATGTTCCATCCAGTGAGGCCCACTGCTGTTCTTCCTACCTCGTTTCCTGCTTGCTGCACGGCATCTGTATGAGAGTTAACCACACGGACTCACAGTGGGACTCTGGGTCCCGCTGTGCCCATGGGGGCCAGTCTCTGAAGCTCTCAGAGCCTCAGCTCCCTCAATTGTAAAATGAGAACTAAAAAAATTACCTATAATATTTAAAGTTATATTAAATATTTTAATAAAAGAAAGCATCTAATTTATCAGGTTGAAATAATGCGTAAAGTCACTCACCAGCGGACGCTCTCACCAGAGTGCTGCTATGCTATGGGTACTGTTTGTAACCTGCCTTCTCCCTCTGCCAGGCAACGATAACATTAAGTAGTTCACCATCATAACCTTCATATGGCAGGCCTGGCCTTCAGTTTTACTGTACTGAAAGACACACATCAATCTGCAGTTTCATTATTATCAATAATGCTGAATGAACAGAGTTATGGGTAAATGTTTCTGGGTGGCCGTATTTATTTCCTCAGGCCTGGTTTCGAGTAGAACCGCAGGGGTTCCAAGAGTAGGCTCAGATGCATAATTTTGTTACCTATTACCAAACTGCCCTCCAGGAAGATTGTACCAAGTTCCTTTCCCACCAGCGGGGAGAGTGAGTGGCTGTTTCCCTGTACCATCACCATCACTGAGTTTTTATCATTTTAGTCTATCTTGCAGCAATTATTCTTGAGCGAGGGAATTGGTTGCTGAGAAATTGAGAAGTCCCCAAGGAGAGGGTGGGAGTTGTTCCTTCATCTCCATGCATTTCTCATGCCCAGTACACACTCTGGCCATGGTAGACACTCAGGAAGTAGTTGAACTGGGTTTTAGAAGCCATAAACAACCTTTCCAGTGCCTTGCGCAGCCAATTCTTACTAATGCAGACCTAATAACTAAGAATGGGCACCTGGATGAAATTCAGAGGCTCCACACCTAGGCAGGCAAAAGCACTTCCAGAAGTACTGTCATAATAGTCAGATATTCATTAGCCCAGTGATAAGCTCTGAGATCAGCCTGGGCTGGGCCGCTTATCTACCAACATATTTGCCTATGTAACTCAAGATCCACTCCAGTTTCAAACACTCAAGGGAGCTCTGGGCCAGGGTGGCTGGGTTTCGCGTTGTCACCACTCTGGCAGTGGTCCAGGGCCTGTCATTGCATCCTTTCGGGCCTGGTTTCCCAATCTGCAGTGGAGAGCATAATAGTGTTTCCACTGAAGTATTTGGCTGTCACGGAACTCTGCTTCCCACTTCCAACATTTATTGACAGCTTTATGACGCCTGGTACCTGTGCTGGAGACATGTCAGCGTGATGGAGGGGAGCTAGACTACCTCCAGAGCCTCACTCATGATGTGAGCTTGGGTGATAATACCTCAGAGGCTTGGTTGGGAGGGTTCAACGCATTGCTCCATGCCAAGCATTCAGGACAGTTCTTAGGACACAGTAAGCGCCAAGTGTCGGCAATGGTTCTCTTACTAAAAGCTCCCAGGAACCCCGCGCAGTAGCTATTTATTGCTTGCTCTGTTTTAAAGGGAGGGAAATAGGGTACAGAGAAGTAACACAGCAGGGGAAGATACAGCTAAGATTTGACCCCAAATCTGCCTGACTCAGAGTTATGTCCACAAACCCAATAGGCTGAAGCTGGAAAACAGATTGTCTAATCCAGCCCTCTCAGCCAACCCACTAGGAAATCAAGACCAGCAGAAGAAACTTGCCTGGGGCCACACAACAAGGAGTGAGTGACAGGATAGGGCCTGAGCTGCAGTCCCCAGTGCCCAGAGGCAACCAGGCCTCTCACTTGCTGCCTTTGCTCCTCAGCCAGGGAGAGGAGCCCAGGAGCTTGTGGGTAGTTGAGCAAAAAGTGCCTCGAGTGACGGCTGCCTGGCACAGGCCAGGTGCCAGGAGGAGGCATTGTTGTCCTTGGCCGCCCCAATTATTCCTTTTGTCTAATAATTCCAGCCCTGGGTCCCCTCCCAGGGGGAAGTCATCCACCATCTCCTGCCTGGACTTGTCCTTTCTGTGGCTCCCTGAAGTCCCAAGGCAGGGTGACTCCCACAGTGGCTGCTCCCAGACCCCGGCTGGTCCCATATTTCAGCCCCACAATGGGTGGGTTGAGTCGAAGACAGAGGCCCTGGGAGGAAGGGTCCCTGCTCGGTCCTCCTCCGCAGCCTTACCCCGTGTGCATTGTTTCTCGCCTCTTTTTGCAGTTATACACTCTATTTAACCAATATATAAAAATATTATCCCAACATGTAGGGAGTATAAATAATTAGTGAGACAGCATATAATTTTCTGCACAGGTCTCTGAGAGCTCAATATTTTACACTTGTAATGCTGTTTTTCAGGGAATAGAGGAAAAAACATAGGAATGACCAAAGTATGCACCAGGTGACAAATAGATAAACAATAGGTAATGTGTCCAGGTTATAGAGTACGTTTTAGCTGCGAGAAAGAGCAAGTGTAACACAGATGAGACAGAAATTAGATTAGTGGTTGCCAGGGGCTTGAGGTAGGAGAGAATGTGTATTGTCTGCTCATAGGGATGAGTTTCTTTGGGGGCTGATAAAATGTTCTGGAATTAGATATTGGTGAGGATTGTACAACCTTATGAATATACCAAAAACCACTGAGTTATACACCTTAAAACTCTTGAATTTTGTGGTGTGTGAATTCTACCTCAAGAAAAAAAAATCAAAAGAAAAAGAAAATGTAGTCTTAGTAAAACAATGCAGTTGTACTTAGTAGGGAAATATTTTATACTGATTTGGTTTCTAAGTGCAAATGTAAATTCATTAAAATTAAATAAAATTTAAAATTCACTTTGCCACCACAGTAGCCGTATCTGAAGTCTAACAGCCCCGTGTGACTGTGGCTACCATACTGAATGTCACAGCTCTGAGGCCTCACTACCCGTGGTAACCAGATGAGGTTCCGAGAGCCACCCTTGGTGGCTCACAGGGTAAGTCCCAAAGGACCTGGAGACGGTTGGTACTAGGACCCCGGGAGGACTGAATGAGGCTATAGTACAGACCCCTTTCCCATGATGCACAGGCATCTGAGTTACATCACAAAGGTCAAAACCGGAAGTAATCTTCAAGGTAGCCATTGTTTAAGAAAATGCATGGGAAGTCCCATTCCCTCTTTGTGATGTGCAGATCTGTGCGTTTCGGCCCTATTCAAGTCATAGAATAATTCCACCATCCCCCACATCCCCTGTGCTGGCCAGTTTAAAGCTTTAATTTCTTATCTGCCACTAGGCCCTTGCTTTGCACTGCCAAAGGCATCCTTCCCTAATCACCCTCAGCACCCCGGGCAGTAGTGATCCAGCCCCCCTTTGGCTAAGGCTGTGCAGCCCTTACTGACAGAGCGGGGATGGGACCCCAGATGTCCCAGTTTCACAGCTCACATTTTGACCTTTTGCCCCAGAAGAGTCTTCCCATTCCTGTGTACCCACTGTGGGCTTGGCGTTCATTTACCCTCCCTGTGCTGACCTATTCCAGGAACACACAGCCTGGCCCTTCCTTTCTAGACAGTTTAGTTTCTGCTCTGGTGCTGAACACCCTGTTCAGCAGTGTGAAAATCCAGCGATCTCACAGCTGCCCTCGCCTCACTTTCCCTTGGAGAGCCAGGCCTGCCGGCTTTCGCCAGGAGACCTGGGAAACCTCTCCTCAGGCCCTGTCAGCAACCAGCTGAAGGCAGGTCCCCTCTGTCACTAACCCGCCTCCTCACACAAGCCTCTAATCCTGCACACAAGCCTTCTGGGGCTGGACAAATCTCCTGGGCGGTGGCCTCCCTCTGAAGCTTTGGGCCTCTCATCGTAAAGGGCAGGAGGCCCAGGGGATCATGCAGGCCGCCACAGGCCAGGGAGGGCAGGAGGGAGGCACAGAGCCCAGGCTTGGAGCCATCCGGTGAGAAACTACTAGAGGGTTTCAAAATCAGTCCAGGCTTCATCAGCTGCCAGTGATGTTTTGCTCGCAAATGACAGATTGTCACCTTCCTGGTCTCCTAGATCTTTCTACAAATCCCTCTTCCTCCTCCACAAAGGAGGTGATGCCAAGACTTTCCAGGCTTGGCCTCAGGTGGGAAGGAAGTCGGTTGTTTTTGAGGAAGCTGAAAAGATCTGGCAGCAGAAGCCTCAGTGCGCAGGCCTTGCTTGCTCCTGGCTCCTGCTGAGGATCCAACACAGCTCTGGGAGACTCGGCGAGGAGACACTGCTTTCACGTTCCAAGTCTTGGTCACCTCAACCTGGGTTTAATAAACTGTGCGTTTTATAAAGAAACTCCTTCTAATCCCTAGCCTTTCTGGATAAAGGGGAGGTAAAAGGAAAGCAAATTTTTTATGGCTTCAGAAGACAGCCACTCCTTCCCTTGCATGCTTCTGTGACAGCCCTCATTAGGGAAAGAAGCCAGGCCTAGGAGAAAAAGTGCTGCGGTTCCAACGCCAATGAGGAATGATAATTTCTCTTTAGCTCTGACTCCCCAGGGCTTGGGGAGAGACCGGCCTGCAATGAAAAGGAAGGCACAGACGGAAGTTAGGGCCTGCTGTCTAGAGCGCCGGGTCTGGATCTGCCAGGCAGTTCAAGCCAAGCTTAGCTTTGGATTTGCCAGGGAGATCCCGGGGCTTCCTGCTACTCATTTATTTCTTATTTCACAATGTAACGTAGGTTTGCTGCAGACATTTTTTTTTTAAATTACCAAATGCAGTTCCATAACTGAACATTTAAAAGCTGCATTCCATGTACTTTTCTAATGCCAGTAGCACTTTTCGGTGCTAATGATTTAAAAATCTTCTGAACTCTTTCTGTCCACAAGTAGATTTTTTTCCCCCCACCTCACAAAAATGGAACCACAGACAAGATACTGTTTTCTTAACTGGGCTTGTTCAAAAAGCTGTGTTGGTCACTTTTCATTGTTGTGAGTTTTAATGGCCATATCAGCCATTCTTAGGCACAGCAGGTAAATTATTAATATAACCAGAAATGATCCCACCCCCCCTGCCTGCTGGAAGATAAACATGATTAAGCACGGCAACTTCGGGGTGGCTTATTAAAGAGATAAACCCCCCCATCTCTTCTCGTTAAAGTGGCTGTTAAGCAGTCAAGGCCCGAGATGAAAGCCCGGTGGCCCGGCTGAGTCAGCACTTGGGCTCTGCACGCTTGCCACCTGTTTTATTAAGCGTGCCGATGTGTCCAACGCCACAGAATGAAAAGAAAGGGAGTTTTGGTGAGTAGAACCACATCCCTTCCCCTCCAGCCCTGCCTCCCTCCGCCTCAACTTGAGGCTGAGGAAAAGGGGGCTTCTGTGGAACCACCAACACGGACAGACCTCAGAAAATTGTATTCTCAGGAGCTGTGAATGAAAACGCAGATGAGCACTGGGCATGTAGCTCTCCGAGGTAGAGAGCGGCACTCGGGCCCCTGGGTTCCCGCTTACTACCCCCCACCCCAACACACAGAGGCATTAGCTGTCTTTGAAGACCAATTTGCTGTCTCTGAATGTTCAGATGTAGGCATAAAAGCTCCAGGGTTCATGCTAGTTATGTGCCTTGTGTCTGCCCTCTAGGAACAGAAAACGCCAAGCTCGGGGGCCTTGGTAAGTAAGATCCCCCTTTGCCCAGCCTGAGCCAAGCAATATACCTGACATTTCCATTTCCCCACCTGTCCTTTCTCTGTCCAGTGAAGAAACCCAGTTGTTTGGTCCCGTGGCAGACTTTGCAAGACTATAAATGACCTATAAATGTCCTAAGACAGAACACTAAGGAAGGAGGAAACACTCATTAAGGAAATCCTGCATGTCATCCGCCTGCTCACTAATAAGAAGCGCGTAACAACAGCCAAAGTAGAGAAGCTTATAAATTACCCAGTGAAGCCCCAGCATGACTGGGGGTGGGCCTGGAGCAGAGGAGCCCCAGGTTCATTGCTGGGGTTAATGGAGTCCTGGCGGTTGCTGGCATTGCCCAATGCCAAGCACAGTGGTTCCTTCCTGCCCCACGGGGAGCGGTGAGTCAATGCCAGGGAGGTGGCTGTCACAGAGTCACCCACAAATCACAGTGATACCTGCTCTGGGCCAGGGGGGAAGTGGGTGGGGAGCTGTAACTCTGAGCTTTGGCTTGATGATGCACTCCGGGATGAGCAAACAGCAATCCCCGCTTCTCCCTCTGCTCACTGCAGGTCTTCCCCTCCTGGAAGACACATTATTAAAAAGAAAAGGGAAATAAGAACAGGACCACCTACCTTCTAGAACTCCTTTCCCTCCGACAGCAAATGACTGATGTATATGTGCAATCAGAGGGAAGCAAGTAGGGGGAGGGGTCAGTTTAATTTCCTTTCTTCTTTTTTTTTTTGTCTTTTTGAGACAGGGTCTCGCTATACAGTTCAGGCTGGCCTTGAGCTCACTTTGTAACCCAGGCTGGTCTCAAATTTGCAATGATCCTCCTGCCTCAGCCTCCTGAGGGCTGGGATTACAGGCATGTGCCTCCACGCCCAGCCAGGCTACAATTTCATGACCCAGGATCTGGATGAAAATGGAAACCACAGGATCAAATGTCACAGGTGGTACATCCAACGCCAAGTGGCTTCCTAGTGCCCTGTGGTCTGTATCTTATGTAGACAGTGACTTCAGGACTATTCGTCAGTAAAGGTTAAGAATAACAACAATAGTGAAAGGATAGTATCTGAGCCTTACTGAGCCCTTCCAGACACCTCTATTTTTCAAGTACTGTCCTTACAGTAAACAAGTAAGGAACCCAGGCTCAGAGAGATGACTTGATTACCCAGGATCACGCAGCATCAGAGCCAAGGCAAGACTCCGGGCTGCTGCAGTCCAGGCCTGGGGTTCCCAATTGTATGACTGCATCACCCTCTGAGGGGTAACCTGAGGAGGAGGCTCAGATCACAGAGTTAGAAAGACCCTGGGGCCTGTCTTGGCCACTTACTTTCAGGTGAGTCTCTTCGTTTTCCTGTGCCTTACTTCTGTGCTCTGTAAGATGGGGAAATGGCCTGGCTTGTGGGGATTCACACCATCCTTCCCATAGAATATACAGCACCCGCACTATGTCATCAGTCACTGTGGGCTGAGGAGGGCCGGGAGGGACGGCTCCGGGGCCTGCAGGGCCCTCAGAGAAGCCGCATAAAGCAGTGCTCAGGCTTCCAAGTTTTGATGAAAGCCGTAATTACAGCCCCTCCTGCCACCCCCAGCCCTGGGGTGCTGATAGCATCTTGCTTCTTGCTGGGGTCAGCTCTAGTCACTGCACGGATGGGCAGGCAGGGGTTGCTGAGGGAGACGGAGTGGGCACCCACCCTAAAAGAGGACAGGCTGCGACCCCCCTTCAGAAGAGACTGAAGCGAAACCACAAGCCCTAGGACTCCTGCCCAAGGTTTTTGTTGTGATTTTTCCCTCCAAGAGCTCACATGTAATGGGCTGAGTGGGAGCCAGATTCATATTAAATAACAGCTCTTTCAGTTGAACTCTTACCGCCTGCCAGGCTCTGGCTGGGCGTGTCTTACGGAAGATCCAATTGGATTTCCCAGCAGCCCTGTGGGGGTGATGTCAGCTGCGCACGTGCATGTACCACCTACTCGGTGCCTGGCACTTTCTAAGCACTGCATTGCATTAATTGATCCAGTTCTTTTATAGATGGGGAAATTGAGGCTCTGAGAGGTTAAGTAATCTGCAGAAGGTCAAAGGCCTCAAAGTGTGCAGTCTTGCCTGGGTTACATAATCCCTGTGCTATAGATGGCTTCTCTGCCCTACAAACTTCTGTTAATATCTCCATCCAACAGATGAGCAAACTGAGGCTCAGAGACAGTCACGGCCCAGAGGTTCCCTGCATCCTCCCTGTGGTTGATCTCCTTGCTCCCGGGCAGCAGCGGTGTGCTTGGGGGAGAGGGGACAGGTAGGCAGCCCCGATGCCTGGGAACAACCCTGCCTAGGAGTCTGCACTCTCCTCATTTTATGGATGGGAAAGGTGAGGTCCCCAGGCAAGGTCCCTGCCCAGCCAGTGGGCAAGGGGCTGAGGTTTGAATCCCTGGTTGGGGAGCCAACATCTCATCTTCCAGAAAAGTTGTCTGGAATTCCACCCTAAGAAATTCAATGTTTTGACCAGGGATAACGGGTCTTTGAATCAGAAAACATACAGCCAGGTGTGGTGGCACATACCTGTAATCTCAGCACTCCGGGAGGCTGAGACAGAAAGATTGTAAATGCAAGCCCGGCCTGGGCAGTTTAGCAACATAGTGAAACCTCATCTTAAATTTTTAAAAAGCTGAAAATGTACCTTAGTGTTATGGTGCTCAGTTCAATTCTCAGTAACACACACACACACACACACACACACACACACACACACACACTCACAGTTTATTGAGCTATGATCTTATTCTGGGCATTGTATTGAATCAGGGGTTTTCAAACCCTTGATGTGGTGAAGCCCCAGGACCTCTGAGAGGGCTCGCAGCAGAGTCTGAGACAACCTTCCAAACAGGACTACCCCTTTCCCACTCTGTTAACAACTTCCTTCCTTCTGTTTTGTTTTGTTTGCTTATTTGTTGTTTTGTTTTGTCTTTGAGACAGGGTCTCACTATGTAACCTAGGCTGGCCTCAAACTCGAGATGATCCTCCTGCCTCAGTCTCCTGAGTGCTGGCATTGATAGCAGACCTGCACCACCACGCCCGGCCCTGGTATCTATTTTATCCTGGGGTGCATAAAGATATATTTTTTCTTTTAAAGAAAGACCTTCACCATTAAAAATGAATGACATTCAGTCCTATTTGATGAGACACACCCCTAGCTTCAAAGAGCTAAAGGGGCCAGACACACAGGCAGCTCCACTGTAGTACAGCAGCGAGCTTAGTAGCCATCCAGCTGGGTACATAGTGCAGGCACGAGAAAGAAGCGAGTCATTCCAGGGCAAAGGCAGAGGGCAGCCTTCTGGGAGAAGGGAAGCAGAAATGAGTTTGGAAGGACCGGATATTTGAGGTGGCCAGGGAGGGAAAGAGCACCGCACCCAGACACGGCACAGCACTGCAGAGGCATAGTGGGGTGATAGTGACAGGAAGTAGCATAAACTGAGGGGATCTTAAGGAATTCTAGGTCGGTGGCTGCCTGTCATCTGCGAGTGGCTGGACATGTATTCAAGAACAGAATGCTTTGAAACCCTTTACTGTCAGCACGTTCATGCCAGGCACTGTGCTAGGCAGGGGCACATGAGTTTGAGCTGGATGAGGCTTCCTGCTCTGCGGGGAGCATATCTAGGGTGGAGAGAGGGTCAGGTCACAGCCCATCTGCTGGGCAAATGGATTTGTAAGGTTGGGTCGTGGGGATGCGGATGGGCAGGGTGATCCCCACAGGGGCCACCAGGGAAGGCTTCATGGGCGAGGTAGCATCAGAGTCAGACTTGAAGAGGCTGGGAGAGAGTGGTGACGGGACGGGAGAAGCCGGCAAGCACAGCAGGGGAGGCCGTGTGCCTACCGCATGTGGAAGGCTGCGGGAAGCTGCTTCTCCACAGAAAGACTTCGGTGTTACAGCTGGTTTTCAGTTGCCATTCACATTTATTTGTACGTGTAAGATCCGAGTGTGACACAAGCCTTTCTTTCCCCAATGACAAATACTATGTACTGTGGGATTCTGCATTCATTCATCAAAAGATTTGCTTTTGTGTGTATTGACCATTTGACATTTGAGCATATTATTTTATACACGATGAGAGTCCAGGGTAGGAATTGGGCATGCACATACTTTTCTGGGTATGAGTGGGTACCGGGAATCAAACTTAGGACCTTGCACTTGCCAGGAAGGTGCTGTGCCACTGAGCTATATCCCCAGCCCTAGGGCATGTACTTCTTGTTCTTTGTGTGTTTTAATTAAATTTATGGCCGTTGAGCAAAGCACCTCCAGTGTTAGGGTTTAGCAAACTTGTTTTGCTCTAAAGAGAAAGCGTTTAAACCTGGTGTCTTACATCCTGTTCCTTTGAGGGGAAGCGTGACTTTTCAAGCGTGACTTTTACTTGTATTCTGCTTTTGGTACAGCCAGACATTCCGCTTGGTTTTCATAGTTCCTGATGTTCTCAGAAAAATCAAAATAAAGTTGTTTCCTCATGAAAACAAAAAGTGTCACTCGGGACCTCGGCTGCCGCGCTAGGTGCAGGGAAGGAAGAAGGAACCAGTCTGAAAGGTCCTTCAGAACGAGACTCGGAGGACTGGGAGGGAGACAAGCAACGGAGTCCAGAGCCAAGGATTTGGGAAGCGGGATGAGCAGGCACAAGGAAGACTGTGTGACCATCGCCTCTGCGCCGTGCACCTGCCGAACCGCTTCAGAGGGGCAAGGTGGTGACCTTGGGCAGAGGGCAGGCTCTGGGGCCAGCTGCGTGGCTTCAAGTCCTGCTACCCCACTGACCAGGCTGGTGCCTTCGGCGTGTGCTTTGCTTCTCTGCGTCTGTTTGCTCATCACTGGGGACAGTGACATTTATCCGCGAGGGTTGGCCTGAGGGTGAACTGAGCTAAGATACTCAGACTGTAAGGGGCAGAGTTAGTCCCACGGCACCTGCTCCGCACCAGCCAATGGTTTCCTTTGCCCCGCCCCCGGAAGGCGTGGAGCCGGCAGGCAGCTCCTTTATTGGTTTATTTGATAGTTTCCTTGGTTTTCCAGTGCAAAACGCGGGCGTGCCTCTTCCGCGCTTCCTTCTGCTGGGAGCCTTCAGGTACATGCTGAGTGCTAGCTGTGTCCCTGGCTTTGCACACAGTGTCTTTGGGGAAGGTTTGGGATGAGAAGCTCCACTCACACCTGGTCTCCAGTTTCTCAGTTCACCTGAGCTCATTGCTGTGCCCAACCCAGCGAGACAGTGATGCGCAGGCGGCGACGCTGGCCCTATGGCCGGGGCTTAGGGCTGTCAGCCACAACCCAGCGAGATCGTAGGACGCAGTGACCTGGGAGACCCAAGAGGAGAGTGGAGGCCCAGGCGGCTCCGGAGGTGATGGGGAGAAGGGAAGGCCACCCTTCAAAGGGGAAAAGTCCTGATTGAGCCCAGCGTTGGGAAATCATTTTACTGACTAGTTTTCAACACTCAGATTGTGGTCTGCTGAGAGGGGGTGGGTGGGGAACAGAGGGCAGGAGGACGCTGCCCGCCTAGAGTTCTGGTGCAGACAGCCCCTCGGCTAACCTCGCTCAAGCCCCGCGGACGCCATCCGGAGTGTGGAACCCAGGGCACAGGGGGGTGGCCACAGCAGCCATGGCTATTTCCTGAGCTCCTCTGATAATGCTCAGAATGTATGGGTTCACCCATGATTCAACCTCACAGAAACCCTGCCCAGGGCAGGAAGCTGCGTTCAGATAGCGACGCCCCAAGTTCGCATGGCAGGGACTTGGGAAGGCCATGCTGAGCCACAGAAGTGGGAAGAAGACTGAGGTTGACCCAGTTGATCATCAAGATTTGCAGATTTTATATTTTGTTGCTCAATTTGTTATTTTTGTATGTATGTATTTTACAGTACTGAGGACTGAACCCAGGGCCTTCATACTGAGCTACATCTCTGGACCTTTAAACATATTTTTTAAATCTCCTGACAGGGCCTGGCTAAGTCACTAATGTTGCCCAGGCTGGGCTCAAACTTGCAATCTTCCTGCCTCAGCCTCCCAGAGTGCTGGTGTTAGTCAAGCACCACTGTTCCCGGCTTTACAGCTGTTTTAAAGTTAACTTAAATGAGATCCTACTATGTCTATTATTTCTTTTCCCTTTTTTATTTTAAAGAGAAAAAATAAAATAATATTTCAAGATGATAGGAGGGTAATAGTGGTTAAAACATTGCATATTGTTATCTTTAAATTAGTTACTCAGAGTACAAGATACCAGCATTTAATTGTCCAAACAATATTAACACAAAACTTCTTTGCAATGAACTAAGAGAAATTAGTAGTACAACTATCTTAACTCTCATATATATATATATATATATATATATATATAATTTTTTTCCTTTTGCTTTTCCCTTCCTTCTTTTCTCCATTCCGCCATCCCAGTTTCTCTTGCCTTTAGAAGTTCTTCCCATTCACAATATTTATTGTACATTTTGGATCTTATTTACTCTTTCAGCTTTTCACACTAAGGAGACAATATGATGTTTACACATGGGCATCTGGTTTATTTCACTTATGAGTATGGTCTCAAATTGTATATAGTTACCTATAAAAGACTCAACTTTATCCTTTTTTCTGGCTGAGTAGTGCTCCATTATATATAAAAAGACCACAACCTTTTTTTTTTTTTTTAAACCTTTATTGGAACATTATAAAGATGCAAATCCACAGTCCAACTGAAGTTTTCCTGACTCTTGTTGATGTACTTATCCAAGTCAATTCAATTTTCAACACTGTGCTGCTTTGACGTTCAACATCCTTTTACAGTGGTTTGGCCTGTGAGTCATGGTTCCAGCCCACCCTCCAACTGAAGCTCAGTATATGACACCTTTATTTCTTTGCCCAGGATATCAGACTGCTAAGTTTCACCTTGGGTCAAAACAAGTTTAATAGAGCTGCA
>PVLD010017351.1:0-42185 GCA_004027595.1 Dinomys branickii | reverse complement strand
TGGTTGACCCCTTTGTCAAATATTAGGTAGCTGAGTGGGTTTTTTGTTGTGGTTGCATCTTCCAGTCTGTTCCATTGATCCTCAGGTCTGTTATTTAGCCAGTACCAGGTTGATTTTATTACAGTTGCTTTGTAGTATAATTTCAGGTCAGGGATTGTGATTCCACCTGACTTTTCTTTATTGCCCAGGATTGCTTTTTTTCTAATTTCTTGAAGTCGTGGTCCTATACGTATGTCTGAATCATGCCAGCACATTTTGTGTTTCTGGGAATGTGTCCATTTCAGCTAGCTCACTCACTGGACTGCCGTGCAATTGTTTATGGCAGCACTTTTCCGTGATCCTCTTCATTTTGGTGGAATTGGTAGTTATCCACTTCCACATCTGACTTTAGTAATTTTAGTTTTTTTCTCTACTTTGCAGTGCATTCACTGACAGGCTTATTAAATTTTTTATCTTTTCCGGTAACATTGAAAGTTTTAATTTCAGTAGTCGCTACTTGCTTTGCAATTCTGTTTTGCTTATGTCTCTATGTTTCTCTGTAAGCTTTGTTATTTCTTGTGAAAGTTTTGGGTTTAGATTTTTTTAAAATTCTTAACTTATAAATTTAGGTTTCTATTTAAGATCTTTCTCAATTTTTCATATATTTGTAGCTTAATGTACACCTTAGAAATGGTTTTTATCTCTTAAGTTTTGATATGTTGTGTTTCTCTTTTCATTCATCTCTAAGTATTTTCTAGTTTTCCTGTGTTTTTTCTTTGATTGATCAATTATTTAAAATTGTTTGTTAATGTCCACAGTTTTGTGACTTTCTCAGTTTTGTTTCTGTTTTAGATGTCTAACTTCATCCCGCTGGGTCTGAGTGATGCTTGCTCTGTTATCCACCTTTTAATATCGCTTGAGCCTTAGTTTGTGGATTACCGTACAGTCTATGCTCCCAAATGTCCCCCGCGTACTTGAGAAGAGTTCGTGTGCTGCTGTAGACCTGAGTGCTCTGCACATTCCTGTTAGATGTAAATATTGTCTTCCGTTTCCTGGTTTATGTCACATCTGGTCATTCTGTGTATGATAGAGGGTGGGTTACTGAAATCACCAGCTGTTACTGTAAGACAATCTATTCACTCTTGTCAAATTTTCCCTCATAAATATTAGGGTTCTGATATTAAGCACTTGTTTAGGTATATCTTTTTGCTATCTATCTTGAACCTTTCTCAGTATATAATGTTCTTTATCTTTTGTAAATTTTTTTGATTTATAATCTATGCTATTTGCTGAGAATATCTTTCTTCTATTCTTTTGGGCTTTTAAAAATATTTCAAATGAATCTCATAGACAGCATATGATTAGATCATATTTTTTATTCATTCTTTACATTTCTCTTCTTTTGGTTGGAAAGTTTAACCCTCTTATATTTCAAGTATTTATTAGTGAAAATGGACATATTTTGGTCATTTTGTTATTCTCTTCCTACAAAACTTATAGTTCATTATTCTTTATTGCTTGCATTATTGTATTCTTTTGTGTGATGCTTATTTTTGTAGTGAAATATTTAAATTCTTTTCTTAATTTTAATAAATACTTTATAGCCATTTTCTTTGTGAATATCATGGGGATTGCACTTAACATCTGTAAGTTACAACATAGGGTCAGTAGCTACTGCTGTAGTAATGAAAATTAACCCAGTTTATCATTCAACATTTACCCTAGAAATTGCAAGCTTTTAATAGATTTCAGAGCTCCAAAGAGTTATACTGGGAAGATTTTGCCAGTGTAGTTGTTCATGTGGAGAGATAGGTTTCTGGTATTTCTTATCCCATTATCTTCCCAGAATGTTCTTTCTCATTTAATTTTATAAAGGACATTTTGGCTTACACTTCTGTGTTTGAAGAACTTTGTGAAATAACTAGCACATGCACACACGCAATGGCTCCTTCCTTGCAGTCAATACATTTCATTTCTTCCATACGTTTTCATATCTTCTTGAAGTAGGCATGGTTTAATAGAACTTTGAAAAATAGCCAGTGGTGTTTTTAATTTGCCCATTTAGTTATAATAAGCTATTGCAATGTATTCCCCATAATAAAATAAAATTACTAGAATAAAAGCAGAATTCAGAACTTATTTCAGTTACAAAGTATATGTGATATATGGATCTAAATTAAAAATATGCTCAAAGATGTTTACCAATGTACCTTTTTTTGGGGAGTGGGTATATACTATATACTTACACTTTTGGAATGGGCTATACCATAAAGAAGAGTAATGCTAACAGATAGGTTATACATTAAGCATGAAAGAAGACCTTTTAAAAAGATTGCATGTCTATTGGAATGCCTGGAAACAAGGTATGAGGAAAAGAGAACATCAAAGAATCCTGAAATGGGATAAAAATTTAAATGACCAGAGATTTATAAAAGTCTAACTTTCAGAACACAGTAGAAAGAAAATAAGTAAGATAACTAGGCCTGTGTGGATGTGTTAACTTTTCAGGATAAAATATGGAAGTAAGTTATATTCCTAATGATGGTGGATGTATCTTTTCAGCATGCTGAAAGCAATACTATAGAGGAACTTCAGATACACTAGAATCTGGTGACAAGGTCAGCAGATTTATAAATTTATGCCACCCTGATGTGACAAAAATACTCCTTATCATCTAGTTTGTAGCTGACATGGAGCCTTGAAAAATCGATGTTTTCTTTGATATCTAAGGTTGCATTGGAGGGCATAGGCAGAAGCTTTCCCCTTGTTGTAGAGAATACTATTTGCCCTTTGTTATGGAAGTGATACTTTTGGATTTACCTCCTTTAGAGAGCTGAGGAATGTAAGCAGAATATTTTGTTACAAAATACTCAAGTTGAAAGGACTGAGATAATACACCACAAATGACTTAGGCAGAGGTGAAGGTTTAAGTATTTTTCTCTATGCCTTAGATTTTCAGAATATTTTCTCTCCTTCCTGTTTCCCCTGTCTCCTCCTTTCCTGTCTTAATGATTTTGTAGTAAGCTGAGTCCTTCATTCATGTCCATGGCATTGCTGACCAGCATCTTCTACGGGTCCTTCTTGTGCTCCTCGGCAAAGCATGTATTTCTCAGGATCTTTTGTCCTACCTACCTAGGAGATTCTTATCTTTGTGCTCAGAGCTTTTTACATCGCGCCTGTGGCAGTTTGGGGCTGGTTGTGTGTGGTGTGTTTCTTGGGAAAGTCTGTGTCTTCAGGTCATCCACAGCACTGCAGTTTAAAGCTTCTACAAGTCATGAATGGATATGTGATGAGGAGATAAAAATTCAAGACTCTCCAAGTGCAAGTTAGTTGTAGACTAAGTACCAACCAGTGATGTGGGAGTGATTTCTCCGGGCTTTGTCACTGGTTTTATGTGATATCCCAAAGTAGTCTCTGCAGAACTGGAACTTAACAAGTAACCGCCAAAACAGCTCAGAGAAAAGCTTATGCTCCTCACCAGAAGGACTAGAAAATGGGCAACCTAGCAAGGCAGAAAAATTTTAGGCAATAACCTTTTTATTCCAAATAAATCATACAGGAAGTGTTATAGACTTCCCCTCAGAGTCCCCTGTACAGGCCAGCTGGGGAACAAAGATTTCCACCCTTGTGAGACCTTAAGGAAGTACTTGGACACCTCTCCTCCCAGGATAGTATCAGAGAACAGGATGAGAGCTGGCAGAAGCCCAGGCACACAAGCTTCAGTGAACACAACAACAGTCACCACCCTCATTTAACCAGGCTCCCCTCTTCCCCCAGATGCAGTCACGTCGTGAATCCCCTCAGTCAGCCATTTCCCACCATGGCTGCCATTAAGGGGGACTGAGTGGGGAGGAGACAAAGAAAAGCAATACAAAAGCAATGGAAACAATAGCACAGTGACTAGGGAAACATCATTGTTCGCTGCAAACAGCAGAAGGCAGAGGGAAGTGGCACAATATCTTCAAAGGGTGAAAGAAAGGAACCACCAACCTGGAATGTGGGAAATGATGCTCGAAAACAGAGAATTTTATAAAAAAATAATCTTGAGACTGGCACAAACTTTTATGACTAAGTCATAAACCCAAATTATTTTTTGTCTTTTTTTTTTTTTTTTGTGGTACTGGGGATCGAACTCAGGATCCTGCGCTTGCTAGGCAAGCGCTTATTCCACTGAGCTATATCCCCAGTCCCAACCCAAATTATTTTTTAAAAGCAACAAAAGAAATTGACTCATGTTATTAAAATAAAACTGTGCGTATAATTGAAAAGCAGTCTAAAACTTTATGTTTTAAAATACGGAGCAAACGTGGCATGAACTCTGTAATTAAAATAATTTATGATCTATCACCAACAGCCTTTATAATAGCCACTGTCAAAACAATAACTAGAGTACATATTAGTGAGAAGATGGAAAAGCGTAACCTGCAGTATTCTTGTTGAGAATGTAAAATGGCATAACCATGTGGAAGACAAAAATTAAAAGAGAGTGACTACAGATGCAGCAATTCCTCTGGTGGGCATATACACAAAATAAATGAAGGGACAATCTTGAAGAAATACTTACACATCCATGTTATGGTTTAGATCTAAAAGGCCCCCGCGAATTCCCATGTGTGTGCAGGGTGATTAGATTAAGGGTTGCTGTTCTCGGACTCAACAGCGCATCCAGCCATTGGTGAGCTCAGTAGCTGTCTGTGCTGCTATGAGGTGAAGTGTGGTTTAGGCCCAGAAAGACCCATCTCCCCACAGCCTGCTCCCTTCACCCTCTGTGCTTCCTGGCTGCCATGGGTTGAGCAGCTTGCCTACTCTGAGGCCCTTCTGACATGCCACTTCTGCCTTGAAGTCAGCCAACCATGGACTGAACCTGTAAGAACCATGAGACAAATAAACCTGTTTTGCTTTAAGTTGTGTCTGATATTTTGTCCCAGCAGTGACTAAGATGATCCATTTTTATTGCAGCAGGATTCCCAGCCAATAAGTGGAAGCAACCAAAATAAGTATTGAAAGATGAGTACATGAAATGTGGGGTGTACATAAAGTGACATAGTATTCAGTGTGACAAAGGAAAGAAGATCTCACATATGATGCAATACAGGCAAAACTCGAAAACATTATGTTATTTAAGCGAGCAAACCAAAAGGACTGTAGCATTTCCAACCCACTTTTATAGAAAGTGATTTCCAATTCTGTTTCTGCCAACCCAAATCACAGTTGGATACCAGTAGAGCATGCGGAGAAACATGTAGATTTGTGAATACCAGCTCCCACAGGATGACAAGAAAATAACTGCCATAATTTTCCTTGTATTGTACCTCTACGTGCTTAGGACAAACAGTGGTGATGTGCAGTTTTGGCAATGTTTTTCTTTGCAGAGACACCATAGAGAATTTTTATAAGTAAACCACCCTACCTGGGTTTCTGTGAAACATTTCTGTTCCTTCAGATGGAGTAACCATAATATTACTGTGCAAGATGCACATTACTCTTCCCAGTTTCTACTTTATCTTATAAGAGCCATGACTTTCAGCTGTCACCTTATCCATCACTGGAGGGAGGCACTCGTGTGCCTGATTCTCAGCTTGATGGAATTGGCATGCGGTGGCGCTTAAGTTCATATTGGTTTGTAAGGAAAGAAATATTTTGAAGGAAATGGGTCATACAGCACATGCAGGGTATATCTGTGTAAGATACAGATATAAAACATTACCTTATCATCAATATTTATCTTCACAGCCACCCATAAGCTCCCAGCTGTTTGGACTCCAAACACATTCAGATGCTGGGAAGAGCTTGTAGGTAGGAGACAGTGCTGTGTCCCAGGCAGGGCCACTTCTGCTACTGAGTGTCCTGATTTTTCACACATCTAATCATTTTGCATACTAAAGTTTTGTGTAAAATTCTCTCCCCTACTCCAATTGTGTGTTTAATCCATGCAGTGATGTATACAGTTGAATTATTTTATGTGTTTACTCAGTGTTTCAATAACTTACTCAAAATTCTATAACAAAAATGATGGCAAGTGCCTGACAAGTGCAAGGTCCTGAGTTCAATCCCTGGTACCAAAAGAAGAAAAGAACTGATGGGCTTCTACTGCACACACTTTGCAAATGTGAAACAAAAAAGCAATTACATAAATGTCCTGACAAGCAAGTTAGGTGTTCCTTTTATTTTAGTGATAAATGCATGGGAAAAATATATAGTATATATTTAGAGATTTATAATTCTTTACTATATAAAAATTTAGTAATTCAGAAGTATTACCCTATGGCAGTTGAATTTCCTTGCCAAGAAGAACATACAAGCAACAAAGAAATATAACATTTCATAAATATAGTATCTGTAAAATATTGACTACATATGCATGATAAAGTAAGCCAGTAGGAGGAGTAATGCAGTATGCTGACCGAGGTGCTGCTCAGGGTGACACAGAGGAGGGAAATGTGGAGAAGAGGAACAGAAGAGCGCAAATAAGGATGAAGAGAGAAATAGTAACAGTAGAGAAGCAATAAAGAAAATAAGAACAACAGTTCATACAGCGCTAGGATAAGTCTTAATCCTTTGAAACCTGATTTTCATGACTTCACATTTATTATGATCATTCCTTGAGTCAGCTGAGTAAGCACTGTAATAGTGAGGATTTCCTTCTAGGCAGGCTAAAATTTTCCAAAGATTTTCAAGTGGTTTTTCAAAAAGAATTACCCATGATCAGTCCTAATGAAAAAAATCCCTGGAATTTGTGACAAATCCCTCTGATGTAATAGAATAGAGATGAAGAAGCTTCAAATTTACTTCAAAAGCCAAATACTTTGAAACATGGGCTCTGGCGATATGACTAAGTATTTTACTCAAATTTCAGTATCCATGATTTCCATGTATGTGAAGCATTAAAGCCAAATCATCTGCCATTGGAGCAGGTCACATACACCTTCACTTGTCTAACAGGCCCAGAGGTGAAGAGGTGAGCAGTTGAATAGTGTGGCAAAACACAATGCTTAGAAATCAAACATCATGTGCTCATTTGGGCAGCACATACACTGAAATTGAAGATCACTTTGCTTTAACTTTAATATCTTGGCTGATATTGGAACAAATCCCCCAGCAACAATTTGCAAAGCCCTAGATAGTGCAGAAGGCAGGCCAATAACAAACATGACTCTCTGAACCATAAATCATTCCGGCCCAACCCAATTCCCTTCACCAGTGACAGCTTTATAAATGTGGAGGAGCACATGAAGTTGTGTACCTGGTCACAAAGGTTTTGGGCCGTGATCCTAATACTCACGATAAGATAGAAAAGTATGGTTTAGATGACAGTCTTGGAAGAGTCATTCATGATTGCTCATTGTTCAACAATTACTCTTTGAGGTAATATATCCAGAAATCTAGGTTTTTCCTTAGGAAATCTTTTAAATAAATGATTCCAATATTAGAATACATGGCATTTTTGTAAAATTCACAAAGTACAAATGCATATTTAAAGAGATGCATTGAAGATATCACGTTGAAGATATCAATATGTAATACAACCATTGTTAATTTCCTACCACTTTGTCTGTAACTCTGTATTGTTTGTATTCTTATTATGCTATTTTGTAAATCAATGTCTGTTTTTTCAATATGTTTTCTTCTTTTATTTTTTAAATAAATTTAAAAAAATAAAAAATAAAGAGATACGTTGAAGTATATCACTGCATTTGGAATAATCAGACCGCATTTCTATTTGGTGGTTTCTGGAGGCTGTTTCTGAATCTTTCACACAGACTGTAATGATATTCATAGAATGTGTAGATTTTCCATTCTTCTGTTCCACCTCTGCTGGAATTGTGCTACCTATGGAAGTACAGGATTAAAGCAGCACTCTTGGGACTGCAGGAAGCTGTAGAATTGTTTCCCAGGAGAAAGCAGAGCTCTTTCTTGGTACATCTTCAAGTACTGTGCTTGCATGATTAATTGAATGGTCTGTTGCACTGAGAGATCATGCTCAAAATCAGGGTAGATTACACATCAGAAATGAAAGTAGGCCAACCTAAAACTGAAAATCTATTTTAGTACAAACTAATACCTAGACTACCCAAGGATAAAAATTTGTCATTTGATACTGTCAAATAACCCATTTAAATGTAAAATTAAACATACTTTTAAAAACAGAATGTTTTCTATTTATCAATAATTTCAAATGCTTTTATTAAATTATACATAATAGACTATGGGTTTTCTTTATAGATATATATGACTGCTACAAGTTTGTTTTTTCTCCCTCATAATCCTCGTGGTTAAAGTAAGCATTGTTCCCTCTCTTAACCTTCATCATTCAAATAAGCATTACCAGCATAGTACTGGCACCAAAACAGCCATGTGGACCAATGGAATAGAATAGAGATTACAGGAAAAAAGCCACACAACTACGTCATGTCATCCTTGAAGACGGGGCCAAAAATGTATGTTGGAGAAAAGACAGGATATTTATTTATCCATTCCCATCTCTCACGGACCACACATCACACTTTAGCCAGTTAATCCTGAACACCCCAATAATGGAATTACTCTCATTGAAATGTACTCTGAAATGTCTCACATTTCTAAGTAATTTAATGATTATTTAATGCAGTTGGAATAATTGGATATTTTGCCACATCCTCTTTGGTTAAGTCCCAAATCATGATAGCCATAAATTTGGAAGTTTGAAATAACTTGGAAATAATGTATAAGAAGATACTTGAAGTCATGTAAGAAGACATTTGAAGTCAAAACAGGCCTTTTGATATTTTTATTACTGTACACTCAGTTACACTTTCAACCTATTCTAACTGCAAGCATCAGTGACAGAAAAATGAAGTTGAATATAATATGCTTCAGATTTCTTCACTCTTACTTTTACTTTTCTTTATGTCATATATGCATATATATAAAATAGAAGGGGTACTGGATATATATATATATATATATATATATATATATATATATATATATGTATTTATGAGCTTGAAGATATATATATATAGAGAGAGAGACAGACAGACAGACAGAGATAGAAAGAGAGAGAGGTACTCATTTCTGGAATAGAAGAATAGTATGATGCTTCTTCAACAGCTGGTTCCCCTTATATAGGGACCTTAGCGGATGTCACATACCACTGCACTGATGTAGAATGGATGTAGAAAACCCACTACACTGCCAGCCCTAGAGACGAAATGGAAAATGTAAATGTATCAGTCTCAATTGACAAGGTCGCCCAAGCAGCAATTCACCACGCTAATAAGTGTCTGGAAGCTGACGGCCACCACTTTGAGCACATCTTATAATTGTAGAATCCAAAGGTAAACTGTATTCATCTCATGATGTCTCAATAAATTTGTTATTAAAACATTTATACAAGGTTTTCTTTCCTGAAGTGTATATTCACTTTTTTGGTGGGTTCTCTCTCTCTCTCCCTCAGATAAATAGATGATAGACAGATATCAATTTATATATTTAAATATATAAATCTTGATACATATGTATCAATATTTATATATTTGAAGAGATTTTTAAAAAACATATCTTGTCATTAGAATATATCTAACTTTATTTTTTGCTCAGAAAACATTTAGGTCTCTCCTAATGAAGCAAATACTTCCAAAAAATTATAAAGATGATACAATTCCTGTTAAGAAAAAGTCTAACATTGGAATAAAATCTAAAAAGGGAATGGTAAGCAGGGCTCAGCGAAAACAATCTCACATGTAACACACACTCACAAAGTACTCGGAGGTGTAGAGGCAGCGCAGTGGTAAGCAACGCTTCATCACAGAGACTGCCGGCCCTCCAGGGGCCTCATCTTCCAACTTGCCTAAGGTAGGAAGAAGCCGTGAGTCAGATAATGAAAAAAACTTTTCAAAGGTAACAGAATTTCCTATTTTATAATGGTTCTGGTAAAAAAAAAATTGCAAGAATATATGAAACACCTTAAAACATAAAAATGCCTAAACTTTGAAGTTATATCTTAACATGGTGTGCAAATAGCAGACACCAAAGCGAGGTATAAATGTGAGTAGTTGATTTATGAAGTAATTCCATTAGCAAATTTCAGGGTGGGCAAGACAGGATGAAAAAAGGAGGTCAAGAAAGGGTGTTGGTCCGACAGCATCTAGTGCCCGTGCCGAGGAGACCTTTCTGAGGGTGCTTCGGGTGCCTCTGGGAGTTTCTCTAGTGGAGTTCACAGGCATTAATTTATCTGCTCCCACCTCTCATGGACCACACATCACATTATGTCCTCTGCTACTGGAAAGGATGCAAGCAGAGCTCTGATCGTTTCTGCTACAAATGTGCTTAATTCACTGTAGTTGGATATAGACGTGCTCTAGAGATATATATCTTTATAACAGAGTTTTTCCACTTTGACAATGAATATATTTCTGAATTACCAAAGCTTCACACAGTTCTTGAAGTATATTAAAAATGTTGACAGTATGTGAATGAATAATTCATCTTTTGTTAAAGTGCAAGACTTAAATGAACATTGCCACAAGAAACAGGGAAAAACTGAACTCATGTGTTTTAAATAAACACCAAAAAATGGTATCCAGAGCGATAACTAAAGAGGAGCCTTTACAATATTCTCAAGCTTCTCAGATGTGACACCAAATATCTCAAAGGAAGTACACAGAATGTTGCATAACGTAAAAACAAATATAAGAATAATGCAATAGGTAATCCAATAAAAATACTTACTGGAAATTACTAAATCAAGACAAAAGATAATAAAATTACAATTTGTTTTTATAAACAGAAATCCCAAACTCCAACTTCCATGAGCAGGGCAGGACTAAGCTCAAGTATAACAGAAAACATACCATTGTGCAAAGAAGTGACACCCTTTTCAAACTCTAAGAAACTTAGAACTATTACAGTCTATAATGCCAAGGCACTTCCAGGTTTTTTTAAATGTGCTAAGTCAATCTCCCTCCTTCTTTCTCAATTAGTTTTATAGCCAAAAAGTGTTACATCTATTGAGATGATCACATCATTTACATATTTAATTTTATGTGCTGTATGATATTTATTTATTTGTGTATATTAAGTCATTCTTGCATAGCTAGATTAAAATCAACTAGATCATGGGGTGTGTGGTCATCCTAATGTGTTATTGAATTTGATTTGCAAGTATTTCCTTGAGGATGTCTGCATCTATGATCATTGAGAGGCCAAAGTCATACCAATGGGAAAGAACTGAAAATGTTTCCTCCAAAATCAGAAACGCGACAAGGGTGTCCCTTCACACCACTCTGACTTAATACAGTTCTTGAAATTTCAACCAGAACAATAAGGTGAAAGAAAGAAATAAAAGAGATTTTAAAAAACAAAGTAAAACTGCAAATTACCCCTACTGGCAGATGGTACATTCCTCTCCTTGGAAGACTCTCAGCATTCTACAAGGAAACTTTTATCAAAGTAGTGGGGAACAAAATCAACATTAAAGAATGAGTAGCTTTTCTCCACACCTTAATGAACTTGCTGAGAGGACAGTCAGGAATGCAATCCCAATCACAATAACTTTTAAACAAATGGCTAAAAATAAACCAAACCAAGATAAAAGACCACTATGACAAAAATTATGAAACACTAAAGAAACGGAAGAAGATGCTAGTATGTGGAGAGAACTCCATGTCTATGTCTATGGACCAGCAGAATTAATATTATTAAAATACCCAAATCAGCAAAAGGGATCCACCCTTTCAACGCAATACCCATCAAAACACCAATAACATTTTTCAGAGAGCTAGAAAAAATCTAAAATTCATACAGAAACAAAAAAGACTGCAAATAGCCAAAATGATCCTAAACAACAAAAAAGTAATGTTAAAGGCTTCACAATACCCCATTTCAAAATATACTACAGAGCCATAATAACAAAAATGGCACCAAATATCACAGAAAGACACACGTAAATGAATGGAATAGGACAGAGGATCTAGAAATCACCTCCCACTTCTCCTTTTCCTTAAAAGGAAACTCCCGGAATATCTGTCCATATTGCTGAGTCAGATTCTTAGTTTTTCATCCCTCCTGAAAGCTATTCAGACTTTCCCCCAAACAACCATGGAAAGTCAAAGTCAGCAATGTCTTCTAGGTGACTCAGTATGGCAGTACGACATACTAGATAGGACTTGGAATCTGGTAGTTAACAAAACTCAGGTCAGGTTGGCCTAAATAATAAGGGACAATTTTTACTCAATATAAATAAAACTGCTATAGCAAGTCTGGATTCCAGCAGCTTATGATCCAGTGGCTGACTCAAGTTCATCATAAAATAATTTCTCTGATTTCACTCTGGTATGCTTGGTGCCTTTCATCAAACCACACATTACACCTTAGCCACCACCAGGACAAGTTTTAGATGATCTCTCTTATAATCAGGAAAGGCTTCCTTAATTTTACACACTAACACTGTGTCAGCAGGTAGAAGGATTCTCAGGATCATTTGCTACCTCTAAACGTGCCATGTATCCCTCCCTAAAGGAACAAGGCTAAATGATAAGCTAAAACATAGATTCCCCCTTCATCTAACCCATATGAATGAAAATAAAAGTACAGTGAATTCTTTAAAGAATTAAGGCATTGCCTGAGAGAAATCGCGGGATGGGGGAACAGACACACTCTCCTACGACGCACAAAATAAGAGAATTTGTAGAGTCCTAAATGTATGGATTATTCAGTTATAACCAGAGTAACGATGTAGTACATTGAGATGAATTAGCTGTTACTCATCACTAGCCCAGAAGAGCAGTTGTAAATCAGGACGGTCCCAGGCCACCTAGGAAACACGCCACCCTTGGAGTTGCACAGCCTTGTCCCAGCTGTGTTGCCTGTTTCAGTGTTTCACAAGCACTCAGAATTAAACCAGATCAAATCATTACATTCTCCTCCATACTTAGTCTCCATGCAGCTTCCTGTCCATGAAAGATACCTCTACCCATTTGGAAACACAGTGCAGGGCTGGCAGTTACCCTGTGTACTGACTCCCACGCTCCTATTCATCACTCAGTCCACCCAAGTTCCCTCGTTCCTACTGCAGCCTTTCTGGGCCTTTCCCAGAACTGTTTAATTAGACGCATGGAACAACCTTCTAAGCAGTTTCTCAATATTTATTTGTAGCTCTACCCAATGGAAACTAATCTTTCAAGATGCAAATTTGATCAAGTCAACCACTTGCTTACAATTATTCAGTCCTTTTCTAATTAGTCTTAGAGATTAAAATCCCTAACCCAGTAAGCAATGCCCGTACTGAGGTGGGATCTGGCCACGCCTGCCTTATTATCTGCCTTCCCTGTTGCCCCCACTCCTTGTGTCCATCTGCAGCTACACTGGCTTTTGTTTACTTCTCTCACATGCTGCATCAGTTTGGAAGTGCGGCCGCAGCAAAGTACTACTACAGGGTGTCCTGAAATGACAGCAGTTTATTGTCATCGAGCTCTGGAGACCTAAAGTCTGAAACTGAGGCGTCATCAGTCACGCTCCCTCAGAGGCTTGTAGGAGAGACTCCTTACCTCCTCCTGGTGTCTGGGGCACACTTCCAACCCCTGATGTCACGAGTTTCTTTCCTTATTGTTAGTGTCCATGTGCCCCTCATCCTGTTCTTATCCTAACAACCACATTGGATCAAGGGCCCTCAGCCTCTGCTATAAATCATCTTAATAATGACTTTCATTTGCAATGACTCTACTCCTAAGGTCATATTCTGAGGTCCTGGGGATTGTAGCTTCCACATCTCTTCTGAGGGGATATAGTTTAACCCATAACACATGTGCAATTTCCTCCAGCTATGGACTCTTTGAGCGTGTTTCTGCTTGCTTGTTTGCTTACTTGATTCTTACTTATCTTTCAATATAAACTCAAAAATCAATTCCTTGTGGGAATATTTTTCCTGCATAGTACCTAAGTCAACCCTATCTATTATATATACTGCCTCTCTACCACATATTTTCTTCATAAGGATTATCACATTTATACCTTTATTTATGTATAATTTTTCATATTATTAACCCTAATACCTAGCAAAGACCCTGGTACAAAGTAGGTATTAAATATGCATCTATTCATTTAATGAATGAAGAAAGTAAAGAAAGAATGCAATTTACTTGGTAACATAAATAAAGAACATTTTGTATTTTGGCTTCTTTTAGCTTATCACCCCTGGACACAGGAAATTAGTAACTCTTAGAGATATTTTAAGATCTAAGTTTTTATTATAGTTTCAGAACTTATATTCTGTTCTTCTGAGCTAACCTCTTAATGCCTTTGGCATCTCACACTTCTATAGTCTAGACTCTTTAGTCTCTACTTTATAACATGCTTCTTTGTTTTCAATTTTAGTTTTAAGACCAGAGGCAAAAAATAAAAGAAAATGGATATTTTTACTTGCTGTATCCTAAAATATATTTAACACCTGTACTCGATGCTACTAAACATCTGAAATGATATGAAAAATTTCCAAAGCAGTTTGTTTTCTATTTATCCTTTGTGTTCAGTACATTATCACCATTAGCACTTGTGTTGACATTTTTTATCAAGATTCTACGTTAAAAGGACTGAATAATGCAGAGTCCATCAGTTTTCCACTGAAATCATGTCATTACTTTCATATCTGCATCTTGTGTTACCTCAGTGATTCTATTCAGACACTGTGATTCGTTCAAACTGGAATGCATAGGCTTTGGGTTGTACGTTTTCCTATGTATCATTCAAATGTTTTACTATGAACTTGTGTTTCAGTTGTAAAACATATGTGTTATAATTCTTGTCAGGGTGTTTTGTACTCTGCCAACTGAGTGGAGACTCTGCTAATGCTAACATGAAGGCAGCTGGAGAAGTTTTGGAAAGTCTTGGTAAGGCTATTGTGGGGGACAGTAACTTGGAGAGCAAGTCTTCAATACTGGTGAAACTTCCCTACTGGAAATGGGTGCCTGGAAAGACTCAACCATAAGGAGACCAAGTCAGTGCCAGTTCTCCAGACTTGAGGGATGGATACTAGTCTTGTTTCAGGACAACGTTGCACAGTACATGAAGAAACCCATTGTGCCCTGGCATGGTGAGAAACCCCAGGCGTATAAGCACATTGGTAGGCACACACGGCCTAACCCTCTCCTGGTACAGTATACACGCAGAATAGTGGATTACAAGTGTGAGTAGAGCAACAGATGCACTGTTTTTGTCCTTGAGGCCATTTTTACTGCACCTTTTTCTATTCATAGGCACATGGCTTCCAACTGTATTAAGTGCAGTTACCTTCTTTACTGTGAGTTTGTAGCCTAGGAGCTGTGTCTTGTAGTCTAGTTACACAGAAGGCTGCATTCTCTAGGTTTGTGTAAGCACACTTTGCTTGTTCAGTGACAAATCACCTCCAAAGCATTTCTCAGAATTAGGCAATGCGTGTTTGTACATACACCTTCTTTAGGTTTTTATATTTGGCTTTTATTCCTGTGTATTCTTTAGTAGAAAGAGCTTTTCTATACCAATTTGAAACTCTTGAATTCACCAAGGGTTTGTAAAATAACTGAATATTTGATAAGGCATGTTTCCTTTTCCTAATTTCTTTTTTAGAATTATTATATATTGGATGGAACATTGTTTTGGATAAAATATAAGACAATTTCATAAATTCCCTTCCCAAGTCTTCCTGGCATATGTAAATCAAAAGATTTGTAAGTGTAATTCATTATCCCCTTATATATTTTTGATTATTTCCTGGCTACTTTAGAGTTTTTTTGCTACTATAATAAACATCTATTACTTCTATGTCTAGTTAGGTTACTTTTTTTTTTTTTTTTTTTTGCGGTACTGGGGATCAAACTCAGGACCCTGCGCTTGCTAGGCAAGCGCTTATTCCACTGAGCTATATCCCCAGCCTAGTTAGGTTACTTTTGATTTGAAAACATATATGGATTTTTCTCTTTTTCTATTAGTGCATATTAGTAATGTAGAATGGTGTGGTTCATTTTGGGAAATTGATACATGCAGTTAACATACCCTGATCATTTTCAACCCCATTACACCCCTTCTGCCTTTTGTATGATATTAAAGAAAACATGTGATATTAATGTTCTTTCTCAGGAGTGTATATAGATCCCCTTTCTTCATCCATTCACCTGTTAGTAGGAACCTAGGCTATTTTCACAGCTTAGGTCTTTGTGAATTGTGCAGCTATAAACACAAGTATGCATCTATCACTATAAAACTATGTCTGTAGTTATTTTGGGAATATACCCAGGAGTGCAATAGATAGGTGAAAAGATATATCTAATTTTAGCTTTTGAGCAAGCTCTGTATTGATGTCCATAGTGGCCATACTAGTTTACCCTCCCACCAACCAATTAAAACCAACCAAAAATTATAAATTGATTTTTGTGTTTGGCAACCTTAGGTGTGTTATTGGATATAATAATTTGCTGATTAAGTTCATGTCACATTTAGAGGATCACAATGCAAGTTTATATATTATTGCATGTAAAACAATTGAAAATATCAATGTCTATATTATAGTACAAATCGTATATACATGCAAAGTTGTCACTATTTTTGTCATTGTGTAATACTACAAATGTTTCCCTTTTCTCCTCTGGTCTGTGATAGGAAATTAACAATTGTGTTTGTATTACAGATTGCTGCCTTCAAATTGGTTACTCAAATAGACAAATATAGGCATGTAAGATTGATCAAACAACTAAACATTAGCTGTTCCTTTCAATAAAGCAATAGAAATCAGTAGTACAACTATGTTAGCTCTCCTGTGTTACATATATGCATATGATTTCCCTTCTTTTTTTCTTTTCTCCTTTCCCTCATCCCAGTTCTTTCCTTTGGAAATCCCCCGCTGTGTGTACCAGATGGAAGGACGCTCTATATTTTTCCATGAAATACAGTGTTTGCTTCTTCCTTATTTTTACCTTCCTGTGATTTGAAATTATACAAACCAAAATATTATTACTTAATCCCAAAGTCTCTATCCTTTTAACAGGGCTATAATGCAGTTAAATCTCTCATAATCTGTAAGCTGATCTTTTGATATTTTACCAACTTATATTACAAATTTCTACCATGTTCTTGCTTTTTGTTAAACTAATTCATTTTCCTTTATATATCATTCATTCTCCTTTTATGAATTGAGAGCTGCATTTTTTCTGGTCTTCTAGTGGTAATTTGAATTTATTTTAAAGAAACATTGCATTAAAAATTATATATATATATATATATATATATATATATATATATATATGAATTACATGATTTGGCAATATTGGAAAACATACTAATAATATTAACTGACTATAATTTCAGATCTCTTTAAGAACATGTACTACTTACATGCTAGACAAATAGGTATACAAATAAGGATGCTTATTTTAAAGAATTGTTTTAGTGCAATTAACAGACAGACCTCTGATCTATTAAATCAGGAGATCGTATCATCAAAATAGAATCAGGACATACCACAAACATGCACTAATAGAAATTAAGAAAAAGAAAAAAAAATAGGGAAATTTGGAGATTGAATGCTAGGAATAGTGAAATATTAAATAGCAAGAATTTTTGTTGCACTATTTGATGTCAGTTAGAACAGGATAGATGCACTTGGAATATTCAGACCTTTGAGCAAGTTACCTGTTTAAAGGTAAGCTGGGGGTACTAACCACAGCTAGACAGGAGTAAGACATTCTGGGGCTCTATTGCATGGTGGAGTGAATGCGTATAACACGATGTGTTTCTAAAAACCAGGAGGAAGTTGGCTGTTCTAAGCATAAAGAATGATGTGCTTGAGATGGTAGATATGTTTACCCTGATTTTAACATTTCCCAGTGTGTACATACAGGAGGACATTGCACTGTACTCAATAACTATGTAGAATTTTTATGTATCAGTGAAAAATAAAATAAAAATGAAAGTGAACTCATAAAATTTGCAGTTCAGCATTTTACTTCTCAGTTATGGAGGTGCTCGCGAGTGCATTTTACATTAGTCAGTACTTTTTAAAACATTCCCTTAACAGTGGGTATTGATTTATTCTGCATCTGCTATGCATGAAAGAAACTAAGAAGCTTGATGACTATAATATTTTCAGTCTAAACAATTGAGGGATAAAGTAATTCAATAGGATAAAGTTGGTTGTGGTAAAAAATAGCTTTTGATTGGAACAGGAGAAAGATTACCAGGAGGTCAGTTTTCCACAGATGTCATGTCCAGAAAGTACTTATGTTACTAAAGTTCAGGAGAAAGGTCTAGAATACATTGTTTAATTTTGGTAACCAGTGATGTTTAAATGAATTTTCAAGTGATGATGGAGTTTGCTATCGCAAAGAGAATTGTAGAGAGAAAAGAAGAAAGCTCTTGGGAGCCTCCAACTTTGAGAAGTTGGGTAGGAAAGAAATCAATGAAAAGGATAAAATTCTTGATGAAAAGCAAAACCAAGAATGTGGTGCATGGAGACAAAGATAGAAATGTTGACTGTTAAAGGTTAGCAAATCAGAGTTAGAAAACTTCAGATATTTACCAAAGCAGTTAGTGAGAGGTCTCAGAGGAAACCTTGGCCAAAGCGGGTTTCAAAAAAGAATGAGAGGAAAAACTAGAAGCGGTAAATATAGGCACAATTTTTCCTACAAAAGGCGGCAGAAAAACTAGGGTTGTGGGATGAACTGCATAGGAGATAGAATTGGGATGAGTAAAATTACTTATTTTATTCATTTCTTTTTAGTGATCAAAGACAAAGATTCCAGAGAGAACACAGCTGTGTATAAATTCCTTGATCAAGTTAGATAGTATGGAAGTTAGTCAGCTAGTGGTAGAATTTAGAGAGAAGCTGAAAAGTCTCATTTATTTCTGAAGTCTTACTCTTGTTATTTTCTGTGTTTCTTTTCTGGGCTTTCTAAATAGTGGCGTAGTGGAAATCAATCCACATGTTTCCTTGGAGAGGAAGAAGGAAGAAATTTTCAGTTCCACAGGGGAAGTGGTCAATAATTAACCTCCCACAATTCTACCCAGACTGGATTTAAAATGTGTTTTCTTTTAAGGTGCAATTTTGAGCTAAGTCAAACTTGCACATTTAAATGATTGTTGTTATCAGTTGTCTTGACTTATGAATGACATAGATATGTCACATCACTGATTATAAAACAGCTATCTCAAAGCTAAAGTTTAATTGCCTATTGAAAATTGCAGGGATGTTATTATAATACTGTGGTAAGTAGTTTTGAGTGCAAAGTAAATAAGTAAAACCATCAAATATTGTAAATACACATTTTTTCATTTTTATGATAATTATCTTTCCTGAGTTCTGATTTGCATATTGTTGTTTTATTCCCCAGAAAATATCCATAAGTTAGGACTTTCAACTTTCAGTTTATATCAGGAACAAATTAGGAATGAAAATGATCAGTAATCTGTTCCACCCAAAGGAGATCATCGATAATGTCCACATTACAGAGGAAGTGAATTCGTTTTCCTCCTGCCCTTACCAGGTTATGCTATGGCGTGTAATAAGACTTTCTTCCTTTTCAGCTTTTGCATAAACAATGGCTTTTGTAATATTTTTCTCATAATTCCTTAGTAGGTTACTTGTGTCTTCATTTAATCAGTTTTTAAACATCTGTATGCAAATGCCCTCTGTTCCTGCCACTATGCTCAGAGCGATCCTCCTACTTCAGTCTTCCAAGTGCTGGGAACACAGGCATGTGGCACCATGCTGGGCATTTGTTGCTATCTTAAATTCTTGATGACAGCCATTTTTCTGGAGTAAAACAGAATCTCAGTGTTGTTTCAATTTGCATTTAATAAACGGCTGAGTATGCTGAACATTTTTTTCATGTACTTATTATGCCATTTGTACTTCTCATTTTGAGAAATATCTATTCATTACAATGGCCCATTTTATTGGATATTTTACTTTTGCCTTTTTACATGCTTTAGACATTAGTTCTCTGAGGTATAGCTGGCGAAAATGTGTATCCATCCTATAAGTTCTCTGTTCCTGTTTTATTTGCTGTGTGGAAGTTTTTAATTTGATATAATTCCATCTGTTTATTGTTAATAATATTTCTTGTGCAATTAGGGTTGTGTTCAGAAAGTCCTTGTATATGCCTATATTTACAAGAGTTTTGCATACTTTATCTTCCAACAATTTCAGTGTTTCTAGTTTTATATTGAGGACTTTGATCAAATTGATTTGATTGTAACACATGCAGAGAAATAATTCTATATTCATAACCAGATTTCCGAGGACTATTTATTAAAGACAGTATCTTTCCTCTGGTACATTTTTTTTGCCCCTTTGTCAAAAACCAATGGCTCAGAGTTCATGCGATTGTTTCTGCATCCTCAATTCTACAATATTTGTCAATACATCTGTATTTGTGCCAGTGTCCTGTATTTTTTTGGATACTGTAATTCTGTAGCATAACTGAATTCTGGGATTTTGATACCTCTTGTTGCTCAGGATTGCTTTGGGTATTCTGGTTTGGTATACATGTTAGGAATGCTTTTTCTAGTTCTGAGAAGAATACTATTGGTATTTTGCCTGGAATTGTATTAAATCTATATATCATTTTTGGTAATATGGCCATATCTTTCAACTGTCTAACCAACTTGTTGAGGATGTGTTATATTTTCAATGATTTGGTGCATTTTGTTTGCCAGTAACTTGTTAGGATTTTTTCATTTATATTCATTTAGGAAATTAGCCTGTAGTTTTTCTGTTGTTTCCTGCCCAGTTTTGGTATCAGAGTAATGCTGAATTCATATAGTGGGTTTAGCAGTGTCTGTTCTCATTCAGTTTTGTGGAAGACTTTGATGCATACTGGCATTAGCTCTCCCCTAAAGTTCTGATGAAATTCTACTTTGAACCTGTTGTCTTTAGCATTTTTGGTTGACTTCATCTAGTGTCATACTTATTACCATACTCTAGTACCAAGGGACTGGGTGCTGAACCAAACAGACCATAATTTCTCATCCCTAATAAGTTTGAAGATAGAATCTTTGGACAAACTCAAAGGCCAAGAGCCTTTATGCAATGGAAACCTGTAAAAATGCAGGAATAGTTATTCTATGTACAGACAAAGTGCATTTCAATCCACTTTGATAAACAGAGACAAAGAAGGTTGTTATATATTTGTTAAGAAAACAATCGAAGATGAAGAGATAACAATCATAAATACATATGCATCAAATAATGATGATGCAACCACATAAAACAAATGTTAATGAACATGAAAATTCAAATAAGCACTTACATGATTGTAATGAAGGACCTCAATACCTCATCACAAATAGACAGATCAACTAAATAAAGAAATATCAGAATTTAACCAAACCTGTGAACAAAAGGTTTTAGTAGATCTAGAGAGCGTTCTCTCTCACAGCATCAGAATACATATTCTTCTCATCTGCATGTGGGACATTCTTCAAAATAGATCACATACTAGCTCATAGTATATGCTTAAGTAAATGCACAGGGATTGAAATTATTCCATTCATATTATCAAACCATAGTGTAATTAAATTGGAAATCAGTGGCAAAAGAAACCACAGACTTCATAAACAGATGGAAATTAAGTAAAACCCTCATGAAAAATCAATAGATCACAGATAAAATTAAGAATAATTAGATAGTTTTTACAATTGTACAATAATGATAATACAACATAATGGAATTTACGGGAAGCAGTGAAAGCAGTCCTCCAAGAGAAATTCACAGCAGTGAGCTCTCATGTCAGAAAAACAGAGCAAGCTCACACAAATAACCTAATGTTGAATCTAAAGCTTCTAGAAAAATAAGTCAATGACAAAGCTAATGAGGGAGGAAATTATAAAGATCAGAGCAGAAATTGATGTCATTGAGAATAAGATAATAATATAAAGCATCAGTGAATCACAGAGCTGGTTCTTTGAAAGGTTAAATAAAATTGAGAAACCCTTATCCAACCTTAATGCAAACAGAAAAAATCAAATCCACGTGGTTAGGAATGAAGAGGGTGAAGTCACAAGGGATCCTGCAGAAATCCAGGTGACCATCAATATGACTTCAAGACTTTGTATCCACCTAAAACGGAAAATACAGAAATGGATAGATTCCTAGAAACATATGAATTACCTAAGCTGAATCAAGAGAATATAAAAATTCTAAATAACTCAATATCAGTCGTTAGAATGGAAGGAGTAATTAAAAATGAATATAGAAAAGTGCAGGTCCTACCGGATTCACTGCTGAATTCTACAAGAAATTTAGAGAAGCTCTAATGATTCTACTCTGCAAACTCACTAATGAAATTGAAAGGGAAGCAATGCTCCAAACTCATTCCTAGAAGCAAGCATTAATCTGAAACTCAAACCCGAGAAGGACTCAACCAAAACAAGAGAACTACAGGCCAACCTCCCTAATGAACATGGACGCAAATATCCTCCATAAGATACAGGCAAACAGAATGCAGCAAGTAATCGAGGAGATTATACACCATGACTAAATGAGATTTATCCTAGTAATTCAGGGATGGTTCAACATACGCAAAACAATAAATATAATAAGCCATATGAATAGAACCAAATGATCATCTTAATAAATGGAGAAAAAGCATTTGAGAAAGTCCAATACCCATTCATAATAAAAACTGAAAGTTGGAACAGATTTTGTCTTTATCTGATAAAAGCCATCTATGAAAAATCAGTAGCCAACATCATACTAAATGGTCAAAAACTGAAAACTTTCACTCTTAAATCAGGAACAAGATGAGTATGTCCACTGTCACCACTCTTATTCAATGTAGTTCTGGAAACATTAGCCAGAGCAATTAGAAAAGAGAAAACAATAAAAAGAATAAAGACAGGAAGAGAAAAAATTAAATTATCATTATTTGTGGATGACATGATACTCTATGTAGAAGACCCCAAAAACTCTACCAAAAGAGTTGTTAATTTTAAACCAAGTTCAGTAGCACAGCTGGATACCAAGTCAACATGCAAAACTAAATAGCTTTCCTGTGCACAAGGAACAAAGTCACTGAGAGAAATATTAAGGAAACAACACTTTTCACAATAGCATTGAAAAAAATGAAACAGGAATCTATCTGATGAAGGAAATAAAAATCTTTATACTGAAAACTAAAGTACTATAGAAAACAGATTGCAAAAGATATCAGAAAATGGAAATATAGCCCTTGTTCTTGGGCAGTAAGACTTAACACAGGCAATACGGCTAAACTTTCAAAATTGCTACACAGATTCAGTGCAATCACAGTCAAAATATTCACAACATGTCTCACAGAATTAGAGAAAACAATCTTAAAGTTCATTTGGAACCTGAAGAGATGTAGAATAGCAAAAGCAATTCTGGGCAACAAAGGCAAATCAGGAGGCAGCAAAATCCCTGACTTTAAATCATACTATGAAGTTCCTTGATATAAATAGCATGGTATTGGTTAAAAAACCCCACAAATTTAATGATCAGTGGAATAGATTAGAAGATACAGAAACAACTCCACATACACACAGCCACCTTATATTTGACAAAGGGGACAAATAACCTCACTGGAAGAAAGATAGCCTCTTTAATAAATGCTACTAGAAAAACTGGCTTTTCATATGCTGAAGATTAAACCTAGACCCATATTGCTCACCCAGTATGAAAGCAAAATAAGAATAAATCAAAGACACAAATATTGAAACAGAAGCCCTAAATCTATTGGATGATAGAACAGATACAACTCTTGAAGATATAGGTGTAAGCAAAGACTTTATGTACAAATTCTCAGTTGCACAAGAAATATCACAAATAATTAACAACTGGGTTCTCATTTTATTAAAAAGCTTTTGCACAGCAAAAGAAACCACCAACAGAGTGAAATGACAACCTACAGAGTGGGGAAAATTTTTGCCAGCTGTTCCTCAGAAAAAAACTAATATCTAGAATATACAAAGACCTCAAAAAAAATAATAAGACTTCTCAGATTTAAAGGTCCAGTCCAAAAATGGGCATCTGAAATGAATAGACACTCCTGAAATAAAGAAACCACAAATGACAAATAAATATATGAAAAAAATTCAACACTACTGACATCTGAAAGATGCAAATTAAAACAGTTCTGAGATTTTATCCAGCAAGAATGGTTATTATCAAGACAACAACCCATGACAAATACTGGAGGGGCTGTGAGGAAAAATGAACACTTCTCTACTGCTGGTGGGAGTGTAGACTGGTGCAGCCACTGTGGAAATCAGTGTGGAGATTCTTCCCAAAACTACAACTAGAGGTTCTGCTTGATCCAGCTATTTACCTTCTTGGTTTTTTTCCAAAAGAATTAAAAGCATCACACGCCAGTGATATAGGGACACCCACATATATAGCAGCACAATTTGTAATAGTTAAATCTTGGGATCAGCTCAAATGTCCATTAGTGAATGAATGGATAAAAAGATGTTTTTTTTTTTTTAATACTATGGAATTCTACTCAGCCATAAAGAAGAATAAATATGAGGGATTTATAAGTACATGGATGTGCCTTGAGGCCATAATCTTAAGCGAAAGAAATTACACACAAATGTGTAAGTATCATGTTTCTCTGGTGTGAGAAACTGAGGGTCAAAATGTATAATAGTTATTAGGAAATAGAAGAAAATGATCAAATGGGAAGGGGAACTAGAGAGGAGGGAGGAGGAATTGAAGGATGGTAAAAGTAAAGAAGGAAAAAAGGAAACAAAGCTTTTGTAAATAAGGAGAGAAGGAAGGGTTGATGGGAGGGGCTGGGATTAGGTTAAAAGAAAAGGAGACTCAAAATAAATCATGCACAAGTACAAATTCCCTATGATGAATGTGATGTTTATGTGCATCTAAAATGTACCAATAAAAATAGAAAATAGGAAACCCCAACATTACAATATAAGGTGTCTTTCAAAGAAAGATAAGAATGCAAAAAGAATTCAGAATGACTAGATACTACTGTCCAGACTGTAATGTTCTTTTGCGTATTAAATGTTTTAAGATATGCCACACACAGAAAAACTATTGAATGTTTGATAAAATTGTCTTTTTTAAAAAAAAATAAATATTGCATGCTTTATCTTGTATGAGAAACTCAGGCATAAGTTTCTTACCTATAAAACTCAAACTCAGTGGGTTTACTTTTAGTGTATAGGAACATTGATTTTTGTGTATTGATTTTGTACCTCACCACTTTGCCAGAATTGCTTATCAGCCCTAAGTACCTCCTGGTGGAGTTTTGGGGGTTTTGCTTGTAAAGGATCACTTCACCTGTGAATAAGGATAGTTTGACCTCTTCCTGAAACTCTAAGCATTCTCCCTCCCTCCCTCCCTTCCTCCTTCTCCTTCTTTCTCTCCACCCTCTGCAGGCTCAGGGATGCATTCTGCATAAGGGGGAGCTTTGCGGCATTTGGAGCTTGCGTGGTGGTGGAATACCAAACGGCACAGTTGGCGGGGTTTGGAGTTGCTAGTGCAAGACTGACCACTCTGTCACTGCCCTAGTATCTTTTTTCTCCCTGCCATCACATCGATCAGAGACGCTGCCTGGTTCCATGTCCTTATCCAGAACCATGTCCTATTTCTGCCTCTAGAGTTCATTGGTTCTAACTACATATCTGCCTTGTGATTAATTTTCTGGTCTGCACCTTCCTCTCTGCCATTATGTGAGAGGGACCTTTCATGCCAGTATGCTCCCTGCTGAGGTCAATTTCCCAGGCGAAAGAAGCCAGGACAAATAGGCCCTGGGCAGTGCCTGCTTGGGTGAGTGCTGAATGTGCCTGCCAGATGCCACTGTTGTCCTCAGGTTCTTCTGTCAGAGGGAGAGCCTCTCCCATGACGAGGGATTCACTGTCATGGGTTGTAAGCAGCACTTCCTTCTCCAAACACTGCCGATTCTGAAATTCATCTGGCGGACTCGCCTTCCAGTTGCCTCCCTGTGTCTGGATTTTCCCCACTCCATTTGTTCCCAAGTACCTGTGGCTTTGCCAAGCACCCTATGAACATCTTGTGATGCTGCCAGCCCTAACCCGCTCTGATGGGGAAAACATTATCTAGCCGTTTTGATTCCACGTTCATAACTTCTCTATTCGCTCTACCGCTATCTTTGTCCTACGTTATCTATCATCCGGAGTATTAGCAAGAAGACACACCAAAATATTTACTGAAGAATAACTACACTGGAAAACTTGAGCTGCATTACCCCTTTAAATTTTATAGTAACCTCATGGTGCAATACTGTTATTATGATTTTCATTAAAAATAACATAAAATACCTGTAACTAAAAGTGGTTTTACACTTTGTTCAGGGCACACAAGTATGTTTGCCAAGTGGCAAAAATATTTCTTGTTATGCCTATAAATACACCAAGGTCTAAGATTTCAACCAGTTGTACTGCTGGCACGTAATACACAACAACCTCAACAAAAAGGAGGAAAGCTTTAATTTGGTTCATTATTTCAGATGGTTCAGTCCATGGTCACGTGACTCTGGGGCAGGATCACCATGGTAGAAGGGTTTGTTGGAACAGAGCTTCTAACTCATTGCATCTTGAAAAGGGCAGGGAACACATCAGGGAGGTGTGGGACGAAGACCAGATACGGCACCCCAGATCGTGCATCAATGACCTGCCCAGTCACAGGGAGAAGTGTGCTTCATGAAACCTGTAGGCAGCTCTAAGACCTATTTTACAGAGTATGGAGGAGCACCTGGGAGACTCTCCTTGAAGGAGGAGCAATTGTCTCCATTTTGGCTGAGCCTGTCTCTATATTCATGTACTGATATACACTGAGCTGGCTGGGACTTTTTCTTATCCCTTCAACTGGCTTGAAGCATTGCATATTGGTCCAGTCCAGATGCTGATGGCAGTCTTTGAAGACGGCAGGCATGTTTCCCCGGACCACGGTCGTTATGTACGAACTGGGATGAGGTGGGATGTGGAGCCAGAGCTCCACGCTGTGGACTGAGACTGAGCCTTGGGATAGAGGCTATGCCTTCCTGGGGCTTGAAAGATCACACATCAGAGCTGAAGCACAGACCTCAAAACATTAGACAGTATCTCAGTTCTGTTATGCAGATGACTCTGCAGATCCTTCTTTCTGCATTGCAGAGGTGATTTCAGGCCTACTGCCCAGCCCAGCTCATGGCACTCACCTACTTCCCATTCTTCTCACAGTCACTCATCCTCAAGCCACTCTTTTCTTCCTGAATGAACAAAACACAGGTTTTATTCATTCAAAGGCCTGGGGTTGAGACTTTTGTTCTGGATGCAGTTACTGTGGCTGGACTTAGGACCCCTTGGTGCCTCATAGGTTGCACTAGAAGCGGTAGATTGGAATTAACCCCCTAGAATTCCAATAAACTTTCATGGGATTATAAATAGAAACTTCCTGGGCTGCGATGAGGACCAGGAAGGGCTCTCTATAACAGAGGAACTTCTAAAATATGTATTTGATGAAAAGAAATAAAAATATGATTAAAACCTCCAAACCATCCCCTTGGTCTCACGTTGAAATGCCCACATAATCTCTCAAGCTAAGATGCCTGTGCAAGCTTACAGCATTGCCTTTAATCATTCATTCTTACATAACTTCCCTCCCTTCCTGACTCCTGGGAGACCCTGGATGAGAATATGCCCTCTCCGTCTCCCTTTCTCCTTCTAGAGTGCTTCCTTCCTACCTGGGACATTGTCTCCTTGTTAAGCAGCCAGTTTCTGCCCTTTTCTCAAAGTTCAGCTCATAAGCCACTTTTCTCTGTGAGCATTCCTTGACCCCCCATCATAATTTAGATGTCTGTCTTCTCTATTTCCAGGACATTTCCACCCTGCATCACCAAATATGTCATCATTGGTGGACAAGATCCTTAAGGGAGAAAAATGTTTATTTCACATTTTCCTCTTAGGACCTTGTGTATTGCCACAAGGCAGGAGGTATAATTTCAATGGATGAATGACTGAAGTTTTGAAAGTCATGGAGTTTAATTTATCCCCATCACAAAATTTTGTGCTGTATTTTAAAGAATCACATTAGGTTTACAGTGAAAGGTGTTTTAAATTATTCTAATTAAATCCATTCCTCTGATATGTACTTAATTTAATTTTTAAGAATATATCTCATAAAGAAGAATAAGTGCAATGCAATCCTGGAAGTACTGATGAATTCTAATCGGGCACAAATCAAGATGGGGTAAGGCAGTTAATAGAAAACTATATATTTGTTAAGTTTTTGGGATTGATTTTAGTGGAGGATTTCCTTAAAGATATCTGTCCTGGTGTTCTTAAGGGATAAAAAATATTTTAGCGTAGGGGAAGACTAACATTGGTGCCAATAAATTTAGATTTTAGACCTGCTATTTATAAAACCCTGTGGAATCTCATAAATAGAGAAGTATAGGGATGTACTAAGCAAAACAAATAAAATGGAAAACCAAAATATATGTTTTATTTTCCCAGTGCACAGTGAGCAGTAAATATATGAAAGATTAACTTTGTCACCACAAAATAAGTGATACAAAAAAAGTCCTTTCAATTTAGCCTTATTGAATAATGTACAAATTGCCATCCCGAGGGCTAGAGTTACCTTCACGTTGTGATCTGTGAGCACACATGTTTTAAACCTGGTTTGTAATGAAAGCAGCCTGTGTGTGGATCCCCTGTTCAAGAGCTAATCCTGTCACTCCTACTGTTACAACTAGGGTTTTCCATACATTTACATGACCTGCCATGTCTTTGGGATCATTAGGCTCTTTAAATTAGTGACAAATTCTCTCCTTTGGAACAAATTCCTTATTTGACTCAAGGCATACTTTAATTGTCTCATGATGATAAGAAACTGTTTTTGATTCATTTCTTTTTTAACCCGAGGATCAGTGCTTGGGTCTTGATTTTTCAGAATCAAATGACCTTGAATACTTTCTTTAAGTGCTCCATACCCTAATATATTTGTAATGTTAGAATTATAATTCTCTGCAGACAATTTTGTTTTAGTCACCAAAATTTTTTATTTGGTAATAAATTGATAGTTGTTTCAACTGATAACATTATTCCTAGAACCTAGTGCCAAGACCTACTGCTGTAGCTGACTCATGGAAAGGCTCCATGCATTTTGTGAAACAAAATGGTAAATGGTAAGGACTTGGATGTCCCTTTCATGGAAAGAACATGGAGTATCTTTTCAGGGAGGTGTTCTGTGGGCTGTGATGTGGAACAAGAACTCTCATCAGGACTAGGAAAGCAAGCAAAAAATCATGAGAACCTGACCCAAAACAAGGGGGGAAACTCAATAGGGAACTGCCAACATGTCAGCATCAGCACTGTGGGTAGAGTGTCTGGATTAGTGACCTACAGTGAATGGGGTATGGCATAGCTTGGCTGAGCAAAACTCAGGAGAAAAGTGCTGCTGAATTTCTAATGGAGAGAAGTGACAGTGAGCCATTAATGATCTGCAGCAAGGGCCCTGGCACAGGAGATCAATGCAGTATCAATGCTCAAATGCTTTGTAAAAGGTACAAAATGATGTAAAAACAAAACATAGAGGATTGAAAATCTACAGGAAGACTAATCACGATTCATTCATGTGTATATTATAGGTTAAGTACCAGCTTTCTACAGACTGAGGGTACTATGGTGAACAGAGCAATTTCTTACCCAACTGAGTTGAAATCTAGTTGGATTAAATAGATGTAAAATATATGAGAAAAAGTGTTTCTGATTCAGATATTGAAGGCTGTCAAATAAAAAAATAAAAACTCAAGGTGGGATGGAACAACACAGTATTTAAATGTTAAAAATTTGTTATAGGAAAAGACACATTGCCATTAACTCCCCTCAAAATACTCCCCGTCATTTCTAATGCATTTATCCCAGCATTCCTGTCACTTTCTGAAGCAGTTCTGGAAGTCCTCTTTTATGAGTGTCTTCAGCTATGGTCTCCTGGCTGCTTTCATGGCCCAAATCAATTCAAAACATTTACCTTTCACGATGAGTGTGACTTTGGGAAGAGGCAGAAGTAGCACGCCCTCAGTTGCAGGAAACAAGATGGATGAGGATACACTGTATTGCTTTTTTGGGCCTGATTTCTGTTGAATGGCACTCAGTGTCAGTAGTCACAGTATTGACTATTGATCACACCTCAAAAAGAATTAAATCTTTTACCTATTGCAAGTGAAAAATTTAACCTGACATAGTTTCATGAATGCTAATAGAAAATGTGAAAATCTTAGGGCCTAGATGAAAGACTTTGATCCTTGGTGGCAGGATGAGGTGCACTATTGCATCAGTCTTGCTTGCCACCCCCGCCCCCCCAATTCTTCTGGAACAACGCAAAGTGCCTCAAATAGGTGTCTGGAGGCAGTGGATTCGCACTTGCTTTGAGGGACTTTAGGGTTTTCTATTGGGCTACAAACAAGCTGCCGATCTTTACCTTAGGGAGAGACATTACAGTATCTTCAGCAGAGTAGGCAGTCAATGAATCTTCCCTTTGGCTGGGAGGGAGACACCAGAGAAACGTCCTTGGAGTGACAGTCATGCACAAGAACTGTCTTGGCCTGTTTGAAAGACAAATGGAACTTAGGAGAGTCATGGAGAATTGTCTGTCAGCAGGGCACAGCCAAGCCAAGCTGTGTGTGGAAAGCTCCCCTGGATGGGGGGACTCATGGCTGACATATTGGAGGAATAAAAAGGAGATCCCCATGGGTAGCTTGCGAGAGAGCTGTGGTGGAAGAGGCCATCAGGGAGGTAGGTAGCACCTGGCTCTTTCAGGAGTCTCTAGCCATGAAATTTTACTAAATGTCAACCCATGAATCATAAAATACTGGAAAACAAAATAGTTATTGTATATCCTCAAAGACAGCTTTTTCTACTGGAGGAAGGCATGGGTTAATATTTAGTTATACCTAAATATTAAATCACAATAGCCTTCAGTGTAAATGTTATTCATTGAACAGAGTTTAGCTCTAGGGTGTCACAGAATACATGTAACTCCCTGCTACACAAGGAAAGTCCTTCCCTGTTCCAGAACTTCTAATTAACTTATAGTTTCTCCCTTTATAGTTGAGTTTTCCTTATTTATAAGGCTATATACTGTTTTCTTAAAATTTGTTTTCTCCTTTTACCCACAACACTCAAATCTTTGCTCACAAAACACATTTATTGCTGTAGTTGTTTAACTTTTATGTGCTTTGGATCAGTCTTCTAAGAAATACTTTCTTAAGTGTTTTTCCCCCAGAGCCATGGTTCGTAAATATTTCAAGTCCTGCCGTCAGTGCTTAATGGTGCACTCTAAAAGGGATGTAAACTAAACAAATGGTCACGTGATAGCAACCAGTAGCTGAGCTATGGGGATGCACTCGTTCTCTTGAGCAATAGCTGAAGAAATCAGAGACATCTAGCCCTGAGTAGAAAAAACTGAGCCAGCCCTGGAGAGGTCCACTGTCCTGTAGAATGTGTTGTTCGATGTGCTCTTCAAGATCCTATCGATATCTTATTGCTTCCCTCAAAGAACAAATTAGAGCTAATAGAAGAGGTGAATGAAGACACTGATCTTTAATTTCATGTCAGGAACCCATTTACTGATTTATTTCATATAATTTGTAGAAAGCTACCATATGATAGGCAGGCAGCTCCCTGAGACTAGAGATACAACAGTATGCGAGCCGAGTTTCACATGCCCTGCAACATATGCACACCTCGGATAAATACCTCACGGGGCTTAAATTTGCTTTTTCATTCAACTCACACTTAAGTTTGAGCTTTTATCACATTAATTTTTTTCAATTATAGCAAATTCAAGCCATTCACAGCTCTTTTTGTTTGCGTCATCGCCTGCTGGATACAATGGGAATACAATGCTAGATAAAATCAGAGCTGCTTTCTACCTTTCGGGCATTTCCACGCTGGTGGAGATGTCAGAAACTGCTCACATAATCATGCAAAGAAATATTAAATTGTGACGGAGGTCAGAGCTCGTAAGGCAAAACGAGTGGGAGGAGAACACGTATCAGAGTTGACGTGTGTTGGGCTTGGGAGCACTGACGGGAGGCATCGCTAAGGAACTTCATGGAGCACAAAGAGCGAGACCTTTGAGGGAGGAAAACAGAAAGTAGAGGAAGGAGACAAAATAGCAAATTGAGCATAATTTCTGCAGCTGTATCCGAAGGCGTAGGACTTCTCAGGAGGAAAGCTTTGGGAAAACTAAGTTAGAACTGAAAATATTCAAATTCTGATGCATGGATTGTCACTGAAGGAAAGTAAATGAAGATTTGCAAGGAAAAAAGATAAGAAAGTAAACCCTAGGGAGAGAAAACACCTGAGAGAGAATTAATATAGATTAGCTAAAATCTTTAATGTCGCCTCCAATTGAAATTCTTTAAGATCTTTCATTTTAGTTTAAACTTCTTGATTGGATTCCAATTCATTTTGCATAACCTGGGTTTGTGGTTGTGAGGCAAACAGAATATTTTAAAATGAGCTTTTATTTTCAGAATATCATCACTAATATACTGAGCTAAATAAAACATTATTTTATTTATTTAACTAAATTTAGGAAAATCGTAACAAAAGGGCACATCAGTCTCACTAGAAATAATGATATTTAATTATAAAGAGAGATATCAGAAAGAATGCAATTAAAAGAAAATGGCCTGTATTTCTAAAGGGTAAAATATACATTTATAGAATTCATAGTAAGAATATTTTAAATTGTGTTAAAAACTTTGAAACCAGCCACAATGTCATCTCTAGTTTACTCATGTGAGGAAGGTGGCTTGGAGGGGACAATATTTCTCCTTCTAAAGAATGGTTCATCACCAGTTCCAGGCTGAATTTACTGTGTGATCCAATAGTTTCATAGGATTGTGATTAATATTCCAAATGTCCTAGGCATTGGGAAACAATGTAGGAAGAATACTGTGTAATTTTTTTTGTAGCAAGAGTTATGCAGAGATGGGGCTGGGGATATAGTTCAGTGGAATAAGCACTTGCCTAGGAAGTGTAAGGTCCTGAGTTTGATCCCTGGTACAGAAAAAAAAAAAAAAAAGTAAGAAATAAGAGTTATACAGAGAATTTTAAGAAGAAGAAAACATACAGGATAGTCAAGAGTAAGCAGCAGCAGCAGGGGAGACTTGGATAGGCCTCAAAAGATGGGAGTTACTTCGTTACTTTCCCCGATGGCTGCATCTCTGTACTCAGAACTGATAACTTCAAGCACACTATGATCATTAGTTATTAACTGTTTTCAATCTTAACTTTATAGTGAGAAAATATCTTTTTTCTATACACATGTATTCTGGATTTGATAATTTTTCCTGGGCAAGTGGTTTTGAATATATTTTAATTTTGAACTGAAACCTCTGCGAACTGTGAGCTAAATAAACCCTCCTTTCTTCAGTTTTGAGTGTCATGTATTTTGTCTCAGCAATGACAAAAGTAGCCAAGACAGAGGGGGATGGGGACAAAAGAAAGAACTGAGACATATTGTATATGACTTTCCCTGGGGTGAAAATCATGATGTGTGGTAAACATATACTAATAAAATAAATAAATAAAAACTGAGAAACAAAAGATTTCGGAAAAAAACTCTACTGGGAATGGAACATAGGGGGATATGCTTTATGCACTTTTAAGAAATAGTTTTCATAATGAAATGGAGAGACAATAATTTCAGCAAATATTAAAAGGACTGAATTGGTCACACCACAATGTTAACAAGTATTTGATGGTTTAAAAAAAATCTTTGTGCTCTCCAATTTTTACTACTAAACTGGATTATTTTTAGAGTAAAAAAGAATGGTGGATTTTTTTTAAAGAAATAAGAGGTGTGAAATAAATTTAGTATAAGACTTCATAAGAGTAGTTTATGTTCTGTTTGTCAGATTTTGGGCCCAGAGTAACAGCTTTTGAGTACGGTTACAGTAGACATATTGGTGAAGGACTGACACGAACGTGGCCTGGATCTTGAAATTCCAATTTCTTCAAATGTAAGTGGAAATACTTTATCTTTTGACACTTGTCAAAACATTTCCTTCCTTACAGGTTTACGGACATTTGAATTGATGAGAAAGAAGCTTGAGAGTGTATTTTGCCGGCTGAGGCACTTGCTGATCAAGTTGTCTCTGAATAGATAACCGAGGCTTAGTCTGCTGGTTATATATAGTTCGCCGCCTTGGAGAACCCTAAGTAAGCCCTTCCCAACACATACCGCTCGGATCCCATTTCCAAGGCTTTGTGTAGTATTCTCCTCATCACAAGGGACTATTTTTCCTTTCCTTGCTAGTTGTTTTCCTCTTGTTCATTAAATTAAAGCTTTCCTTCAAATCCTGACACAAGTGATCAGCTTTGTAATTTTTTTTTTTTTTTTTTTTTGTATTAGGCATTGAACTCAGGACCTTGTGCTTGCCGAACAAGGTGCTGTGCCGCTGAGCTATATCCCCAGCCCCCAACTTTGTAAGTTTTGGTCTTTGTTTTTGTCTAGACTTCATCCCTTGCCGCTGGGAGGCTCCTGAGAATGATTAATCTCATCCATTGTGCATTGATTTCCTGTGCTCTCTACTTCTTTCTCTTCTCATTCTAGGTGATATCTTACAATTCTTATGTGACAGGGTAAGTAAAACATTTCCTTGTTAAAGTATCTGCTTTCTACATGGGCCTTTTTTAGTAAGTGGAAAAAAATGGGACCTGTTATTTCTTCTCTATGTTCTTGTAAAGACTGATTTTCTTTTGTGCTAGCAAAGAAATAAAATGTGTAACTTGGTTTCATTGCAGCTCTTCTGCCCTTGGAATATCTTCCAGGCTACACTAATATGAAGATTTTTCAGCAATTTAAAGAAATAGTGCTTCTGAGCTTACATTTTGTCCTTTACTACTCAAAAGAAACCATGGGAACACAGCATCCAATTTCGTTTGACAGGAACCTGGTTAGCGGACCACATGTGGTGTGTTTTTGTTTTGTTCTGTAGTTGTTTCTACTGTGTCCTGTAATTCATCACAAGGATTTTGAGAATGGAAAATGTCACAAACCAAATATACAAAATTAATGAATAGTTTGTTCTATTGCAAAGAGCAGGTACTGAACAGTCAGGCAGAACAAAAGCAGCAAGGATCCCTGGGCATAAAACTGTTTCATCTAATAAAGTTCAGATTTCTATGTGCAAGACAAAGTTGTCGGGTCACTCAAAATCACCTTTCTTAATTTTTAAATCTGTTAAAAGTCACCATTGATTTATTTTGCACCCACTGTACGTAATCTAATCTATTAGTTAAGAAGGAGCACATGTTCACAGTTACTAAAGGCAATAAATAACAACAGTGGCAAGCACAACTGTGAGTATTTTCAGAGCAAGTTCACAATGAGATCGTTAGTCACACTTAGATTTATTTCTAGTGAGTTGTCTGTCAGCGTATGTAACATAGAGACAGAAGTTGTTCTACTCTGGAGTCCGTTCACTATGTTTGAAAGAAAATGAGGGGGTGAGAGGATACCTCTTGTATAGTGAATTTTTACAAAAGTGAACTAATAAAGGTGAGAAATAGACACCCCTCATCTTCAAAGCTCTACTAATTGTAGCCTTGCATACTTCCCCACTCCCCTCGGCTTTCTGTTCCCAGACATTTCCTCTGCCACAGAATTGTGCAATGCACAGCACGGGGATGTCTGAGGTTTATTCCTGCTGCTCCTCAGCCAGACTTCAGTGATGGTGCTGTCTCCTAACTTCAAAGAGGAGAGGTGTATCGTTTTGACCCTTTGAACTTCTCAAATGCCTTCCTTTTTGATTGCCAGGTTGACTGTTAGATTGTAAGATCCCTCTGCATCTTGAAGGTGATTCATCCATCTTTATAATATATTTGATAAGATTTGGATGCTAATTGTAGTCTCAAATTTTCCTAGAAGTTATTCAAACTTTTACACTTTGTTATTAATATCTGAAATTTTATGGTCAAGTATTAGTGTTTTTCCTCTTTTTTCTTCTTTTTTCTGTAGTCCATTTTAGTTGAGGGTTTATCTTTCTTCTCTGCTGGGAAATAACTCTAAATTATTATTTTTGTTTCTCCCACTCATTTTCTCCTTTTGGAATTCTTATAAAATACATGTTGAACTCCTCAAATTAACAGCATATGTTTTTTCTCATATTTTCTAACCTTTTGCCTTTTTGATCTATGCTCTGGGAGGTTCCCTTTGATTTTTCTTCCAGCCACTTCCGACACTTTTAATTTTAGATATCACACCTGCCTCTCTTTGGATTCTTTCCTGTTAAAAGATTATTCCTTCTCACTAGCATCCTATTCTTGATTTATGAAAGTAATATTTCCTCAAATCCTTCAAGATTATTAATTATCATCCAGTCTTTCTTTCTGTTTCCCTTGTGGTTAGTTTTTCATTTTTTTCTTAGTCACTGTCTTGCATACACTGAATTCTTCTCAGATACTGTTGATTTGTCCTCATCCATTCAGATTTTTAAAGAAAAAGAAGTAGAATTTATGCTCTTTCTCTCTGTGTGCAGGTGTGTTTGCATGTGTTCTCCCCAGAGACTATACACAACCACATCTACATGTACATACATTTTGTATATCAATTTCTTCTTAATTTTGTTCCTTAAATTGTGATTTTTTACAGTGAACTTGTGTATTTGACTTGAATAGGGCATGAGCTTCATTGAGTTCTGCATTCAGGTGATCACGTGTGGATTTCCTAGGCCAAAGTGAGCAAGCTTGGCTTTGGGGCACTGATATTTACATGAGAGGCATCACGGCGGTTCAGATGATCCTCTGAATTTCTTTAAAGATGAGCTTTGTGTTCTTTGTCTGGAGACAGACGGCTGACTGCAGGAACAAGGAGAGCAGGGCGAGTCTCTTCCTTCAGGTCTTTCTAGTTTCTGCACCGCTGCTGACCTGGGCCCGGGTAGTGACTGCATAGCATACGTATTTCCAGATGCGGTTAGTGCGTTTTATTACCGTTAACTGGTAAAGTGTTTCTTTCCTATGTTAGCCTATAAACTCTTGATAGTCGTTAGGGTCATGTATAATTCATCTTACTGGCTATTTTTCTATCTCTGGACTGTTAGAAGAAAATTCTGTAACATTGAGGCATTTTTCATTTTTGTTTATAGATATTTCACCATAGCAATTAATACAAAATAAGACATCTGAAGCATATTCTGCTCCCTCCTTGATTTTCCTTGTACTATATTTACTAAATTAAGCATCTTACATGAAAACAAATACTCCTTGATATTTATAGATATGTTTTCTGCATGTTATTCTATTTATCCAGTGAGTCAGTTATATGTGGCTTTCTGGGGACATCTCATTTGTGATCAACTTTGAGTGAAAATCATATGAAACATTTTTTTTCTGATTTTCCACATGAAAAAGGAAATTAAATTTCTTTTATCTTTATAGTGTGGAGTCAGATGATTGGACACAGCTGAATAAATGAGGAGCCATTTTTTTTTTTATTTTTGTCTTTTTGAGACAGGATTTTGCAGTTCAGGCTGACCTTGAACTCACTTTGTAGCCCAAGCTGGCCTCAAACTCACAATGATCCTCCTGCCTCAGCCTCCCAAGTGCTGGGATTACAGGTGTGTGCCACCACACCAGGCCACACTGGAGTTACTCAAAGAAAATCAATGGAAAACCCAGGCAATTAGAAGCAAAGGAGGGACATATATTCTAATGTCAAAATCAATCTGAAATAAGGGATTTGCATGTCTTCACAATATGCAGACCTGGAGTATGAGGATTCCCTCGGGGTTCTGATTTGTGTTCTTGCTGTGGTGGACCTAGGGCGGCCCTGCCCAGGTCCTCTTTCAACATGAAACTTGATGCTCTGATGCAAGAAATATAGTCAGGAAGCAGCCTCTGTCTGTTGCTACCCATTTCCTGGGCAACCTACCTCCCTTGACTAAGACAGGAGTGTAAAGGTCCAGCCTTTTATCTGGCCACGGGACACTTTGATGGCACTGTGTACTCCTGAGCTGGAACAGCACTGGCCAACGCTCTGTGGAACATAACTTGTATTTCAGCTTCTTCCCGTGTCTGGTGCTGCTTTATCCTCCTTCCTTCCATATGTATCAATCTGCACTAGATCTGTCTTCCGTTCCAGAATCCATTTCAGCACCTGAGTCTGGAGAGCCACCCCTGTGATGATTGTATGCTCTAAACTTCAGTGCCTTTCTAGGGGTCTCATATTTTTTTACTCCTCGATTCTGTAAATTTAGCCTGTTAATCCTAAAATATTTTGTGTGTTGCAGGTTAAAAATATCAAATTACAGCTTTGTGTTTGTGTTGAGGATCATGTGGCTCTTATTCACAAAATTTTCTAATCCTCACATAGAGATCCCACTAATGTTTGGGTTTACCAAGTCAATTCGGTCATGCCCAAGAGGATATTCTCTAAATAAGTGGTCCCAGATCACGTTTTGGGATCAGAGATTAATTTCATGAGCAGACGTTGAGGGCTTTCAGAGTGATTCGAAAGAGGAAGCTAGGTAGGCCCTTTCCACATGCAGTTCATAGTGGGGTTTGCACTTCTGTGAGAATCTAATGCTGCCGACAGCACAGCAACGGGGTAGCAGTTGTGAGTATAGATGGGGCGGCTCCTAACAGGACACGGACCAGAACAGACACATGGCCATTCTTCTCATACCAAGCACAGAATGCTTTTTTGTTCCTGTCCATCTCCTCTTCACCACTGACTGCTGGAAGCTTGCCAGCCCACCTGCTCTCTTAGCAGCACATGTGCCTCACCCAGACCTTGAACTGAACCACTTTATCATCTTTTCCATCATGGTTCTGCCATAAATAATTGAAGCTAATAGATGCACTAAATGAGGACGTTCTTTTTCATGATATTGAGTCATATTACATTTGTCATTCCCTTACTGGAAGAATTTTTTGTAACACTTCTTAAAACTTCACAAACACATATAGAAACTTTTGTCAGAATTTAAGCGTAAGGAAAAGCTCATAAAAATCTGACAGAAAGCTCATATGTCTCCAAAGAACTAATGCATTGCAAAGTTCCTGCCAAGAACAACTTCTACTCCCAATTCCCTGAGCATTATTGTGAGGGAGATTTTGTTTCCCTGTAATCCATCCATGTCCTTATGCTTGAATTCCTGAGACTTATCTAGAATTCAAGAGATAAAGTAAAATCTTTGAGTTTTTTCTCTCTTTCATAGTTTTGTTTCTGTCTTGATTTATTTCTGGGTCTATGTGTGTTTTTTTTAGGCAAAACCAGAACAAAATACATAAATATTATTTGAACAGAAGCTTAACTCCCAGAAAGCATATTAGCTGTTAAATTCAACATTTTCTGTTATGGAAAATCTTATATGGTAAAAAAATTAAGGGTGGTCACTTAACTTTACAAAGGTAAATTATTTTCCTGTTTTATTTATTTAAATAAAAGACTTAAATTTATCTTTGTTATAAACTTGTGGTTTATAATAAGCTGACTAAGGGGCTTAACATTTCTAATGAAGTTAGAGAGAAATACGAAATATGCCATCATCGTAATATGGCAGCATTTTAAAGAATACTATATGTACTAAGTAAAATGTACGTGTTAAAACCCTTATGAGTCATCATTAAAAGACATAAGCATTGTGCCTACCAAAGCAGAACATTTAAACATTGAACCACTTTGTTTTCTGGTTTCTTTCTGTATTACTAATGCTCAAGCTTATTTTTTCTTCCTATTTATGAAGCTTGTTACTTCCTGTTGGCAGGAGAAATGGTAAAGTTTTAGTTTTGATACAGGTGTATTGGGCAGCACCATGATTTCTTCCTACTGCCACATCTACTTTTCTACTGTGTTCTCATGGGAAGTCATCATAGTTAATTTGAACTGTAGATAGAAGAACATGAAATTACAGTGCATTTATGATCACAGCAAATGCAGAAACTTGAGAAGAACTTGACTGCACAACTAGCTAACTTCCTAAATTTGCTTTTGGAACCATGAGATCCCACAAGTTCCCTATGTATCGATTAACAAAACTTTATAATTCCAAAAGGTAAAGAAAAATCATGAAAAAGTGTGTTCCAGTGAGTTAGTTTGTGTTTTCATTGACAGTGTTAGAAAACCGCCAGTTATCCACAGATTACAGAATGGATTTGGGTGAGCCTGTAAAGGAATGTCTTACCATGTTGCAATCTGTGAAACAAAAGCAGTGAGAAAAAAAAAATGTTCTAGAGCGTCCCAGGACTGTAATAAGGGAAAGGCAACTGAACTGATTAGACCTGTACTATTAAAGGTTGACAAATTTATACGTGATTATGTTTCCAGCAATTCAGGTGATTAACATCCATGAATATGGTGGTACCAAATCATAAAACAGAGAACAGAGGTTAAATTTTCTTCATCGATTCTGTTTTGTATAACTATGAATGTAAACTATTTTATACATGCCCATGAAGTTATAACAATAGCCTTAAAAATACGTAGGAACAAACTTAACGTAGTAAAAGCAAAAACAAAAAAACAAGTACATTGAACTAGAAACCACTGTTTAAAGAAATTAAAGCAGATGCAAGTACTTGGAAAGACATCCCATGTGCTTGGGTTGGCAAATTTAATGTTATTAAGATGTTGGTGCCACCCAACTGATGTACAAATTCAACAGAATTCTATTAAAATCTCAATGGCATTTTTTACTGAAATAGAAAAAAAATCCTGCAAGTCATATGAAATCATAAAAGACCCCCAAAGAGCCAAAGTACTGTTGAATAAGAGCAAAGGTGAGCCATCACACTTCTGATTTCAAAAGATATTACAGAAGAACTGCAGTCACAACACTGTGCTGCTCACCTTTATCAGAAATATGTCTATGGAACAGAGCAGAACAGAACAGAGTGACGGGTGATAACTTCACACAGTATGGTCAGCAGGTCTTTAACGTTGCCAAGGATACATAATGGGAAAAGAATCCCTGAACAGGTAGTGTTGGGAGAACTGAATCTGCATGCAAACTAAATAAATTGGAACTTTATTTTACACCATACACAAAGGGTAACTCAAAACTGGTGAAAGAATTTAATGTAACACATAACAGTATGCAATTGTTAGAAAAAAAATGAGCTAAATTTGCATTGAATTTCTAGATCATTTTGGATAGTGTGGACATTTTGGTAACATTAATTCTTTTTTAAAATATTTATTCTTTTTTGTTAAAGAATTACTGAGGCTTTATTTTTTAGTTTTTGAATTAATTTTATTGGAATACTTTCGCTATACAGAATGATCGCACTCATAGGGAATCTGTACCTATGCATAATATTTCTTGATTTTTCTTCCTCTCCTCTCCCCTGCCTTTCACCCTTCTTCTCTGTCCTATTTATAAAAGCTTTGTTTACATCAGTTTCCTTCTGTTCCCTTTTCTCCCTTTTCCCTTCCTTCCTTTCTCCTCCCCCTCCCTTTTGAATGTTCCCCTCCGTATTTGAATATTTTCTATTTCCCAATATTGGTCTTCCATTTGGTCCTTAATTACTCTGTCAGTTTCTTGCACAAGAGAAACAATGTGATATTTAAACGTGTGTCTGATTTATTTCAGATATAAAATTATGTTCTCAAGGTGCATCTATTTACCTAGAAAGGGCTTGAGCTTAGCCATCTTTATGGGAGCATTATTTATGCTATGTAGTATATGGCAAAAAAGGTTCATCAAGGTGACACCATGATGGAGCCAGTATCTTGTCTGCGTAATGTGAGTCCCATCCAAACCAGGTGACACCATGATGGAGCCAGTATCTTGTCTGCATAATGTGAGTCCCATCCAAACCATCACCATCACTGCATAGGTCTGCTGTGTCTGGGATGCAGGAGAGGGCTCTAGACCAACTCAGAAGTGGTCAATGTCTGTCCTTTGGCACCAGTCCACCACTTCTGACATCAGTGCCTTTCACTGCCTTCCGCGTTCCCATTCTACCCATTGTAGGTGTCAACCTCATTAATCCCTATGAACTGATCAGTATTTAATGTATGGCAGCCTCTCAGGACTTTTGTATTTCAATAAGAGACACCCAGCCAGGCTTTGGGGGAAGATGGCGACCGGGTGAGCAGCAAGGGAGCGAACCTCCTTAATAAACACCACCAGCTCGAGACAGACTTGGTGAGCGTGAATGCCGGAACCTCGGCTGGGAAGTTTAAACTGGGCGTATTTCTCTGAGATGCCGGGGGAGATGTGGTAGGGCGGACCAGGCTGCCGGGGCGAGACGTGGGAAAG